>JBCJKH010068275.1:0-28460 GCA_039877255.1 Loriculus beryllinus | reverse complement strand
AAACACTCTAAGCAAGAATTGACTTTGGCTGCTCTTCCTGAACCCTGAAGTGTTTGAGCAGATAAGATTCAGATAATCCCTGGGAACAACGTACAGAGTTCAGTCGGTTTTCTGAGACATACTTTTGCAAAAGTATTTACCTTCGAGCATGTCCTCACACTCAGCAAAAATGCTCCTCCTGCCTGAATTATAAAGCAGAGAGAAAGGGACACAAAAAGTCATTTTGTGATTCTTCCCAAAACTTTCACAGTATTAAAAATAATAATTTTCATAAACTGTAAGTGCTGGTACATCAATAATGGATGATGGGATTCTCGCACACATGTTTATTAATTTATAAACACCAGACAGCCTCAGAATTAAAGATGCTCTATAAATAGAAAGCTAACATCGATCAGTCCTGACGTGGTTCTTGGAGGGTTGCAATGTTTTTGGGGTTTTTTTTTTCTGCTTCTTCCTAATCTGATAACAGAATTCGCTGAGCTTGGCTCTTTGTTATCATTATTTGTTTCTTCCTATTGTACTTTCATCAACACTTCCGCCTTGTATCAGAAATGCAGGAAGAAAAATCTGAGGCTTCTTACTGTTGAGAGTGCCATAGAACTGGCATAACAAAAATGTGCATTTGAAAGGTTATAAAAAAAGACAGGCAATTGTTTAAACCGAGGTATTAGCATGACAGTTGACAAAGGCGTGGTATGTTGCCAGATCTCACTGGTTTCTAATGCCAGTTAATGAGAACAAGTATTCCTTGATCTAAGCAGAGAGAGAACTATCTCACGTGTCTGTACACACACAGCAAACGTGTTTCCCCATTTTGAGAATTATTGTTCCGACACCATAAGAAGATATCGTTTTACTTCAAAACACGTTAGGTTCCCCCCCCCCCCCCTTCACAACTGACTCGTAACCTGATCCCTGCCTTTGCATTTGTTATGTTTATTTGATTTACATTTCTCTGCTTCCCTCTTCGTGCAGAAACAACGTCCTTGCAACTGTTTGAGACCAGTCGGTGCTGTGATAAACAGGTGATGAACACTTGCCATCTATGCTGTGGGGTGAGAGGGGGAGGGGGGACAAGAAGAAAAAACACACTTCCCAGATCTAAGAAGCTTTCAAGTAACTTTCAAAACCAAGCCCAAAGCGCAGCCTCTCTGCACAGTTTCCACATTTATGACTTGCACCAAAGCCTCACAAACAATCCTGCGAGGGGAGTTTTGCCAAGCTGCTGCCAATGCTGTGGCTCAGCCCACTCTCAAGAAGCACCCTGTGTTAGAAAAACCTGTCACATTATAATGTGTGTACAGAAATGTTCCTGCTTACCTAGTGTGCCTTCCTACCTGCCTCCACACCCTGTTCAGGCACAGTTAGATGGGGGAGGCTGAAGCTCCGCTGCTGGTAGTGCCAATGAGGGTCTGTCTGTTCAGTGAGGAGGGCTTCAGCTGGTGCATATCAATATCACTATTGCCTTGAATGGAGCTACAGTAATTTCTAGCAGCTGTGACTTCACTGCAGCATTTAAGTGTGCTTAAGAGGAGTTTTATTGTAAAACCTACAATTCTGTGAGGCCTAAGCCTGTGGTGATGGGCAGGCTGTCCTATGGGCACAGCAGCCCCCTGAAGTCTGCCCGTCAGCAAGCAGGATTTCCACTCATGTGGAAATTCAAAATTTGACATTGGTGTTTTGCTACAATAGAAGTGTTGTAAAGGGGACAGGGTAATGTCTTCCCTGTGCTCTGTTTGTGTCAGGATATTATTCAAAGTAAATCATCAGATTTTGCTTCATTTTTGCCATTGTTACATTATTTCCTGTATGACTTCTTTTTTTCCCCACCTCAAAAGAAGTGAGTTATTACTTAATTTGCTTCATATTGAAGTTTTTGAGAGGACTTTTAAAAAAGAAATTAACAAAGCTGGAGTTTGTTTGGCAGTGGAAAAGCCTGCTTTCAAACAAGACACCATGAAGCCTCACAGTAACACATGCAGCTGAGGACATTTTAAGCTTAAACTACTGATATTAGACAAAGAGGAAGGTGACTTGTTCTGTGGAAGCAAATGCAAAAACTAAACCACCAGAAATGAAATGACATGTAGACTTGAAATGTAAACCACTTTCAGTTTATCCATCTGAAAAGGTGTCAGCACAGATCAAATAGGAGAAGATTTTTATATGGGGCTTTCTTAATATGAGAGTATTCTTCCAAAGTTACAGGATATTGTAGTTTTATAATAATGACGTTTTTATTAACAGTTTGCAGTTTGTGTTTGTGAGTAAGAAAGCAGGACATTCAGTATAGGGTACATCTAATAATTGGAAAGTGCGTACTTGCATACTTACAGGAAAAAGCATGTTTGTCTGAGGCATACTGCAGTGACTAGCTATTAATACTGTCGAGAAGCAGACCCCTCTCCCAGGTCTCTTAATAACAGCTTTGGTGCTGACAAAATCCTTGCCCAACAGATGCAACCATAGCTTTATCAAGGACTTCTGGTGACACTGTAAACCATGAGAGTGAAAAAATGCTTCCTGCTGCAGACTTCCTGCTTCTGCTGCAGGAACAGCACAGACCAGTTTGTTTCAGACGTGTCTTTATCTGGCTGTATGGGGAATTAAAGCTTTTAATGCAGCACACATAGGTTTAGAAAAATGTGTAAACTGGTGATGTTGTGTCCTCTCGTGTTGTATGTGTAGATTTAGACAAACACCTTTAGCTAATGTTGGAAGATAATAGTGAATGTGATTATTTTATACAATATAAGAGCTCCATAATCTGTTCTGCTGTGTATAGGGACCAACATGGATTTAGAGGTTGTCATCAAGGGTGGATTTTCAAGAGAAAGTAGGAACTCGATGGAGTATTGCAAATGTGCATGAAGTGGCTTTAGGCATGTAATTATTTTAATTCAGGTATGCAAAACAGATAATTGTACATGGAAACAGCTAATTGGGCAAATTTTTATTCCCTTTTACTTGTACTCAGGGAGAATCAGAAGAACTCACTGTGAATACATACTGTCTGCATTTTCTACCCGCACCAACGCCAGATGGATCTAAGGTTCTGTATCCTGCTATGGATCCCCATGCAGAACTGTCTTTGAAGTGAGACCACATGGTTTTCTGTGCCCCCGGCCACATCAGCTTTGCTGACCGGCCCCTTCTCCCCTCACGCTTCCCCGGGAGCAGAGCTGGTTGCACTCTTTCTCCATCCCAGGACTCTGCTCTGACTTTCCTGATGACTTGTTTTCAGTGCTGCCCCCCATTCAGGTACTTTTTAGCCCTGTGCACAAAGGCAGAGAGAAGAAAGGAAATGCAAGATGTATCAAGAGGATTATATTTTGTTTTATTTTAGAAGTTACAGTGAATGTAGATAGGGGAAAAAGCAAGTATGCATATTGTACCATGAGATACAGGAATATCTCAATAGGCATTTTACTATACTCTCCATTTCCCTACCCCTAGCAACATGCTGACAAATCAAGAACTGCCATCCTATATACAGTACTCCAGCTGTCAGCCTTAAGCAGTGCATCTCCTTGCCAGAGTACAGCCTTTCCTTTGTTCCAGCTTTGAAAATAAAATCACAATTTGTAAAATAAAGGGGTAAAGAATTCTTTTCTAAGGCAGGAAACTCACTAATCCTTTGTAAAGGTTCATAACTGCATTCACTGCTTTGAACAAGAAGCCACATGGTGAATGATAATAGATTTGTAGTAACAGCATGCCCTGTATTTAATGTATTAATAACCAGTTACATAAAGTCAACAGACTCACTATATGCACCTACTACTTAATTTTAGAAATATTTCCATTGATTGAAATTATTCTCAGTAAGAAGAAAATTGTTCTCTGAGCAGCCTTTGTTTCTACTTGATCATTTTTCAAGGGAGGAAAAAGGCTTTTTGAAGAATTGGCTATAACTCTCAAATTTTTGAAGCTAACTCAGAGAGGGTCATGCACTATGTTAATGTCTTTGACTTTAATGTTTTGCATCTTAGAAACAGGAATAGGTCAAAGGTAACGTGAGTTTTGTGGAGCATTTGAAAAATGCATTGTGTAGGAGTGAGTGACTTACAGAGGCACAATCTGCAAGGTAGCACAAATGATCCACAGTGTAATTAAAAGTCATAGATGGCTGTAAAAACAAGAGAACCGCTGATGCATACTGGTACAAGTACTTTACACACAGTGGAAGGCATCACTGTACCCATTTTATAGATGGAGAAACTGAGGCTTGTAGAAGCCCAGTTTTTTCCCCAAGATACTACAAGCATGAGACACAGCCACTGAATGAAGTGTGTAACATCTTTACCAAATACCATACAATAGCCACATCACATCTTCTAACGAACGGAACCCATGGATTTGTCAGTAATTAGCCAAAAGAGGAACAGAATGGGAAGCTGCAATACAGTGAGATTATCTAGGGCTACTCTGTGCTTAGATATTTGCATGCACATCCTTTTTTGTCACAAACAAGATGGAGTAAACCTTTTTTGTCATTTTTTAGTCAAGAAAAATCCAGCGGCTGGATTCGCCCATTATTTGGGATTTCTGGCCAAAAGGGCAGTGCAATTAGAATTTCTGTGCAATAAGGTTAGGTATATTTTCATACATCCCAAATTCCCATGATGTGTGTAGTGGGTGTGTAGACCTGGTACTGCTTCTCTTGGAAATGTTGGATTTATTGAGCATGTGATGTGTGCTTGGTTCACACACATGCAGTAAGTTTGATGCCTCTCGGATACATCAGGTTTGTTCTACATGCCATTACACAGTGCATTTGCACCAATTTCTGTCCAGGAAATCCCAGACAGAAATGCATCAACCCCAGATTAATTCTTCATAGCCAAGGGAAGACCGAGTGGATTAGGGAGCTGCAGCTCATGGCTTTGGAGACAATACCTGTCATTCCCAATGCAAAATCCCAAGGGGAAATATGGGAAATTTCCATTAACGACTCCGATTCATTTCCCCCCATTCACTACATATGTTTCTTAGGACTGAATCTATCCAAACCCCCTTTCATCCCACAATATTCAGGAAGTACCAGCCAGGCTGTTTTCCTTGCAAAAGACTGCACAGTGTCACTGAAAGCACAGTTTGGGCCACTGCAGTCAGATGCAGACGACCTTAATCCAAGTTCTTCTAAAAAAGGAAACAAAGGAATCCTAATTAGACAGAATATCAAAGAGACTCATCTGGGGCTCTCATTGTTCACAAGCCAACGGTGATTAGGAAAAGTCCGTGATTTTAAAAAAGAAAGAAATCCCTGAAACTGCTCCCTAAATTTGCAGAGCCGCTCATTTATAACACAGCAGGACAAAATAGTGTGTAATATTTGCAAAGTCTGCTATAAGGATAGTGTCTTGAACTGAAATATTTGCTTATACAAAGGTTTGCACACCAGCTTTACCCTTGACTGAAATGAATAAACTCAAGTATTATTAATACAATACAATGCAAAGCAACAAAAAAATAAGTGCTGCAAAAGTAGGAAAACACATAGGGAAATATCTGTTGCCTCAAGACTTAAGTTGAGATGGATTCGTAGAGTCTCAGGCACTAATTTAAAACTGCTTTATTGCAGATTTAGTTTGAATATCATATCTTATCAAGAGACAAAGGGTAAGCAGCACTGAAGTGCTGTGTTAAAAGCAGTTGTAGTAATCGAGGTCAGATGTCTCCATGAGCTGAGGAGTATTCAGATGTGTTGCATTTCCCTGGTTCACTTGTAGAATTTTCTTCCCGTGTATGTTTAACTTGCTAAATGATTTGAGAGAATTCAAACCACCTACATTTAATTAGCTTTATAAATCAAAGGTGACAATTCTCTAGTAACCTGAATTATTTCCCAGCGTGGCAAGCTAGAAAAATGCTGACAAATTTATTTATTGACCTGTTGTGTTTTGCAAGGACAGCCAATGTTCTATTGATCCAGCTATCCAAAATACTGTAGCAGGGGCAATAACATTCAAGTGCCGGTGTCTCCACATAATCACTATTCTGTACTCTCCCTACCCCAGTGATATCCCTTTACGAAAATGCAAATGTACCCATCCCCCAGGCCTACCCTCCTCCTGCTTTCAGGAAGGATCTTTATTGTTAGAAATTAAACTGAGTAAAGAGCAGAGACCTTCAAATTTACTGGGCATACAGTTTGCTTTTTGCATCAGAAGTGATCACTGATAACTACTGCTGCAACTTTAATTATATCTTCAAATACAGCTCCCCCATCCCTTGCACTTTCGGTAAACCTCCCTTTGTATCACCCAGGAATCTGATGCTGCAGTCCTTCATGGGAAAACCTCTGTTGAAGTCAATGGGGTTGGCTTCTGATTTCCTTAGGTCTTACTTCTGTAACATACATATTTAAGGCGTAGGCTTTTCTTTCTAATGCTTTAAAGTACGAATGTGCAGAAGTCTCTGGGAGATCAGGATTTCCATTTTTAGTTCATGATAAAATGAAACAAAAATGAATGAAGACTTCAGTATTTGACCTATCGGGATACCTCACTTGACAATCACTCATGAGTTAGGGTGACAAGGTCACGTTCCTTATTCTTTATTCATTTAACCATTTTATAATTATAAGTAGCAATGGAAAGCAAGCAATCTCCACAGTTAATAATCTTCCCAGACCCCAGGGTACAAGTCTGGAAATGGAGGAAACAATGGGGAAAAGTTAAAAATTGTTTTCCATAATTTTATTACCACCAGGTAAAGGGAAAAAAAAGTGCATCTTTGGAAATGCATGTTCATTTACTTCTCTAGCAGAATCCATCCTGAACATAGCAATCAGTGAAAAAAGATACAGAAGACACTAAAAATAAGCCTGGAATATTATTATCCAGTTGATGTTCTCTTTTTTTCCCCATGTGTATTTTTATGCAAATACTGTTAGTTTTGCCACCTCCAATGATCCTTAATTCCCACTGAAACCTCTGAGAGCCGAAGGTCTCCATCATCACACAATTATTTGATATATTAAAACACAACTGAGGACAGGAGGTTAGGCTGTCGTAATTGCTGTGTGTGCCTGGCATTCCCTCTGCATATTTTTGTGTTGCAATGACAAAGGCCACAAGTCAAGAAATCACTTTTGCACATGCTCAAATCCTGTGCTCCTCAAGATCACATTTAAGTGCGTGACCAACTTTTAAGTATTACCTTGGCATGTTATTCACCACATGTTTAAGTGTGGGCTCAAATAGGGATGCATTCCTGAATCCAAATCAATCTATCAAAATAGCTGCGGGTGAAAATTCTTCATATGTGCTTTTTGTGTATGTAGTGAAACCTGCATGGTCATACAAGTACAGGCCTGTATCACAGTTTATTTCAGAGGAAAAAAAGAAAGTATTTAGGTTTGTGTGCTATGCAGTTTAAAAGCTGCCTCTGGAAAAGCAGGATTTTTTTCCTGTTACATTGGTTAGATACCGAATGCTTAGAAAGGCCAGCAATTAAAAAAATAAACAGAATTTCTATTATATGTCTTTTGCATTTTACTCTGACACCTTTTCTAGACCATTTCCTTATAAAGCCTGTTTCAGACTAATATGTAAATTTAAAAATAAAATGTTTGTATAACCTGGTAGTTTGAAAATAATCAAAGTGATGCAAGATACATGCTGGGTGCCCAGATGGATAATATTTTGTTTTCCTTTGTGAATGTCTTTTGCCTTAAAGCTAGTGTGAAAAGCTAGAAGAGGGCCCCACATGATTGATCACCGCAAGCATCAGAAGGAAGTGATTCACCACAACACTGTAACTGAAACTGCTTCAACACCTGATTGCAAACTTCACACTGGGGGACTAATTAACTGCTGTACCTGCTCAGAGATGCTGTAACACACAAGACACCTTATCTTGTGTAATTCCAGCTGTGAATACCCACTGCTGTGTTATTGGTAGAAAGGTGCGTTGCATTCAGAAGTGAATGCAGAAGTTTAAAGTATATAGTTTTTTAATTATAAGACATTAGATTATAATGCCTTTTTAAGATTTGGTTTAGTAAACAAAACATAAGATAACTTGAGGTACACATATTTCTTTGTCTCATGACAGGACTGTTTTCAGCTTCATGGTTTCCCTACTTTTTCCATGAACTTCATTTCAGGTATAATAGTAACATTTGGGAAACATTTTCAGATTTGGCTGTATTAGGAACATAACAGTCATATTGTCTGAATTTAGATACAAAACGGTACATGAAATATCATCCAGCTACCCATGTGTTGTGCTCATAACTAAGCCAATGTCTCAGCAGATTTATCATCAGAAATACAAGTTTGCAGTCTGCAAACGGAGATAATGTATTCCTAGCAAAGCACTTACATGTAGTGATTAGAAATTATGGAAGAATAGCTGGCTGTGGGGTTATTTTTTAGGGGAAAAGAAAAGACAAATTCTATTCAATAGTTTGTAGCCTGACAATAGCTATATGACTGTAAATTAATGTACTAAAATACAGGTTTTATAACCAGCGTCCAGCAATGTTTTGTTCCTTTTCACTACAGGGATAATGTCAGTTGTTCTGTCAAATAAAATCATTTTCCCTTTCCCTTCTTCTCCTGTTCCACCCCCCCTTTCAAATTAAAAAATAGTTTTGAATACTATTTCAAACAATACAAAGAAGAAGTCCTGCAATTTGGCAATAGTGTAGAATGATTTGGCAATAGCAGAGAATAATTACCCTTTGTTCTCGTTTTCTAAATGATTCCGATAGTTTGCCATGGTGAGATGAAGAAATGAGTGAGCTGTTTAGGAAAGCAGCATAAAACCCTGTAAAGGCAGGGTCACAGTGACATCAGTTTGATGCTTCTAAAAATAACTGTGCACACAAATCTCCATTACAAAGTTCATTAAGCACCTGTAATAACAGGTACATTTCTCGCACATCAAATGGTATTTTCCCTTTCAAAGCCTACTTAATTCTGTATACACAGAGCTCTCCAGTCACTTGCATTAGTATGTCTCTGAGGGAAGATTTAGGTATTTTTTTAACCTGCCCTGTGCATGAACATGTCTATAAACCCCATAGTCCTGTTGTCTATGCAGTATTGGCAAATCATAGTGCTTGTTTGTCCATGTGCAGATGGGACAGGTGAAACTGCAGGGCTTTCCCTTCACTTTTTCCATGTGCCTTTCTTATATCCATGTTAAAAAGTAAGGAAGAATTGCTGACAGAAGGAGTGTGTGATGCATGAACACACAGCTGCAAGATCTAAACATACATGATCAGTTGTCTCACAGCCTCACTAAGATAAGTTACATACTGCATTGCAGATTTACCCTAAACTACCAGCTTCTGGAAATGTTTCCCCATAGGCACACATCTGCCTATTTTTAATGTAAATGAGAGTTTGAGGACGAAACCAAGCTTTGCTGTGTATTTTGCCTTCTGAATTCACAGCAACCCTGAGCTCAGTAACAAACTGGTGATTTCATAGTCAGCAAATTCATTTCATGTGTGTAGACAGTTCGTAGTTTCATCTATAGGTGTTTCCAGTAATAATCAGAAATATCCTTCCTGTTCACAGTGTTTTATTGAGAAAGACAGACTACACATCCGAGGTAGGGCTTCTCCAAATTTCTCTGGCAATCAAACAAGACTTTGAGTCACACTTTCGAGTCATCTGTACCCAGATATATTACTGCTTGAGTGAACTCTAATCCTCTGGGAAGAAAAGGAAAAACTCCAGTACTTATTAAACCATCACAACCCTAAGAAATAAAGTTGTTCTTTCTCTAAAAATAGAGCAAGGAGGAAGTGTCTCCTAAGATGCTCTGACCACTCAGAGCCAGAAGCTCAGCTTCGACCTGAAAACAACACCTCTGGAGGGAGGAGGGAGAGAGGTTGAATCACAGCATCCTCCTCCTGGGTCACCTCACTAACACTGGTAGACTGCGTAGGTGTAGACTGTGGTGTGCCTGAAGCCACTAAATTAATAGGCCAATTTCATCAATAGATGACAATTTGCCATCAAAATTAACTTGGGCTGGATTCACATGTAGTTGTTTCTCACTGGTGGGCTTTGCTATTACTGCATAAATGTTACCACTCAGATTAAAAAATATATAACATCAAACAAACACAGAATCCAATAGTTTAATAGTTTATAAAGTTAAGAAAATAGGTTCCTTGGAAAAATGTTTTCTGAAAAGATCATTTGATCATTTCTCAGAATGTGTTTTTCCTCTTTTTCATTTGGCTGAAAAATCCCACTGTTTTTGATAGCTGTGCAGCCCTGGGGGAAAAAATAAAGTGAGTATATTCACAAAATTACCAAGTATTAATCTTCCTTACAATAAATTCCAGGTAGTGAAAAAAAATGTCCAGGTTCATTGAAACATACAAACAACCTACTTACTACTCCGCTTTGACCCTTACAGAGATTACAGGGGTAAGGACACAGGTTAAACAGTGTCAACATTAAGAGTGAGTTTCAGTGCCTGTTTTCAGTGCCAGTTTTCACTGGGAGTTTTTACTGTGCTTACTATACCTTGAAGATGCCAAATCAATGTGTAAAATCTAGGGCTTCTGACAGAAGAGCAATGTGAAACAGGGGTTTTTTTGCATGGAGCTGAGAACACTGAATCTCTTAACCTGGGAAGCAGAGTGAGTCATGTCAGTAACTGTCAGAGGAACAGGTCCATGAACAGAAGAGTTGCAATAAGCACCACAGCACTCCTGTGAAGGGGAAGGTGACTGGCAAGGCAGAGAGCAGGATGCCCAGTGTGAACCTGGACAACACACAGAGGACCAGGCTGGAGCTGCACACGGCCATGATCAGGGATATTGATAACACACTACAGCTTTATAGCCACGTGAGGGGGAAAACTTGGCTTGCAGAACAGCAGCAGGCTGATGGAGAGAAAGCAGTGTGCACCATTTCATATCACTACCTTCCTCAAAAGCCTCTGGTGATGCCACCCAGCTTCCTCAAGGCAGTGCTGGCCATCTCCTGCCCTCTTCACTCCTTCTGCAGGCTTACAGCAGCAGCTGAGACACCTCCTGCAAACACAATACCTCCCATCAAACAGGAACACCCCTAGAATCCATACTCAGCCCATCAGCTTGTTCTCACCTGTGATCCATTCCCCCCTGTGCCAGCCCCGTTTAACACTTTCCCCACCCCAGCCAGCTCTCCAGGACACATGATTTTATATCAACTGACAGGCATCACTGCAAAGAGCCTTTTTGCTGTTGACACAGGCATTTCTCTTTGACAAAGCCTCACTTTACACTTTGAAGATATAGGTTTAGCTCTTCAACTCCTCCCTTGTTTTGTACACCCAGTCAAACTCTGAGCAAAGATTAAATTAAACATCAGCTAACTTCATGAGTTTTTCAGACCTCTGCAGTGAATTTTTCATTGAGGGAAGCGCAGCCACTTCTGGAGTTGAATGCAACAGCTCGTAAATAACATGCAAAAACTCAGTGCAAGAGCAGAGGAAATCTTAGGTGACTGCAATGTAATTTGTCAGTTGTGGGCTAATGGCGACTGGGTCGTAACATGCTCCTGCTTTCCTGCCTGTGTTTGAATGAGCATCTTTGTCTTGCTAGCATCCTCTTGTCTAAAATTATTGTACACTGTGATAAAGGGTGACCACAGGAAAATGCAAAAGAAAACATATGAAAAAAGAAACTACAGAAGGACACCACTGCCTGTCAAAATGTTGATCTACACAGACGCAGGCAATGTGAAGAAGAATTGAAACAAAACTGCAAAACAGGATGGAGCAAATAGATGTAAAATTATTTGTGCTGCTTAGCTGATAGGTATGCAGGTTGAGCGTTCTTTTTGTGATTTACAAATAGGTGAATAATGAGTTATTTTATCCATCCATTTCTCATACAAATATTTTATTGGTACTAATGTTTACCTATGATTGCTGGAGCTTAAACACTCAGCATTTCCAAATTGGAAGAAAAATATTTCCAGAAAGGACAGGAGGAATTAGTATTCACTATTTATTTTTGAGCAAACTGTAAAACATCAGGTGTAATTTACCCTAAATGAGAAAAGAAATCAGTGGCTTAGTTAGAAATAATTTCCCTGCTGGAGAATTGTCTATATGTGCTATATAAATACTGCCCAGTTATGTCTCCAACTTCAAATAATGCATTCTTAGACATAGCATTAATAATACACATTAATCCTCTACACATCTATATGACCTCCACCCAGGAATTTCAGAGCACATTTTTGAGGACTCATTTATTAAGCATTACAAGGCAACCACTTATATGCAGAAACTGAAGGTGCAAAGAACTGATGAAATGAGTTACGCAGAAATCCAGAGGCTGAATTAGCCGTGAGGCTGGGTCTCCTCATTCTCAGCACAAGTTTTGCTATATAACAGTTTTAATGTTTTGTACAGGTTTTTTAAGGGTGTTTTCATTGCAGAACTGGTTGTACCTCTGATTTATAAATAATAACTCAAAGACAACAAAAGCAAGGTTTTGCATAGCTTATCAGTTCTAGCAATGTCACTGAGCCCTACAATATTGTTTGGGGGATTTTGAGATTCAGTTCTGGGAGGCAGAAATGTTCTCCTGTGTTTCCATGAGAACTGCAAGTACTTCCTCAAAGTTATTTATTTTAGTCTTTCTGAATGAAAAAAAAAATTAAAAAAAGCTTGAAAATATGAACTGAGAATACACAAAGTCCCCAAAATCACAAACAAATGAAACGGAGACGATATTTTTAAAACCTAAATCTTTGGAAAGTCAGTCTTAGGACTTTGTTAGCAATACTGTTGTTTGGCAGCGCAGCCTTGGTAGTGTTATACAAATAATGCAGATGGGCAAGAACATTTTAAAGTATCTCTGCTTGTGTTTCGTCAGTTACAGAGTTGGCAGGTGTAGATTTTAACAGAGAAGAAACTCATCTCCTTGCAACTCATGTTTTCAGATTAGGTTGGGTAATCAAAGACAGAGCTCTTTCCTTAGAAGAGGCAGACACACAATTGCACAGAGATCCTTTCATTTGAGGTCTTAAGGTACCACATATATTTTTTTACTCTTTGAATGTAATTATCCACTAGAAAACTGAATGCAACGAAATAGCTTATATAGAGGAGTTTGCAGTGCGTCTGTTCTTCTTTGATCTAAATGAAACAGAGCAAGAATCTTACGTGGTATCTTGACATAACACGCTTTGTCTTTGTATATGTGAGATCCTTCCTCTTATAAACAAACCTCTTCCTGTCTCCCTCATTTTCTCCTGGTACCATCTATAGATCAGCACATTTGTATTGCATGCTTTCATTCCCTCCTCTGCAAGATGCTCTGCTGACTTCAAATTGAAATGAATTAAAATGCTTCTAGGTGACACATTAGTCACAGCCAAGGCTGGTTTAGATTATCCATAATAACAATTTTTATGGACATCTGTAGGTGAGCGTATGTGGATTTGTTTGTGGATGTGTACTTCAATCTGATGTAGTAAAGTCATGTTTGAGCGAGACCTATGAGTCAATTGTAAAACTCTAATTGACTTCAGTGGGGTTTGGATTGCATCCATATTATCTGAGGAATGAAAAACCTCACTAGCAAGCCCAAACCTAAGAGCTACTGCCCACCTTAAATGCAAGGGTAAACACATGCTAGAGGACATAGAATTAACCACTAGTTTAGTTAAGCACAATCCAGAGTTGTTACGAGATCAAGTGGAGGTAAAGATGGTTGTGATAGGCATACTTAGGGAGAAATAAAGATGCTTGTAGCCATTGAGGCCACTTGGAACACCCTTCCAAGGAAAGCTGTGGGATGACTTCATGCAGCCTGGTGCCTGAGGATGGGGGATGTGGACACGCTGCTGTAAGGTGAGGCTCTGCTGCAGTTTAGCTTGACTGAAGTCTGTCCTGATGAAGGGCTGCTCCTGCCTCTCTGCCTCATCCCACTCCTGCCTGCCTGGCAGGAGTCTGGCCCCCTATTCCCATCTAGGGTGAAAAGAACCTTATCCTTCATATTCCAAGCATTTCTCTAGCCGTAAGGAGAAGCCCTGATTTACAGGGCCTTTCAGGCTCCTGATATGAGTCTACCCTGACCAGAACTTTCAGACCTTTACAAGAGTTGCAGCCAGAACTCAGTGCCACCCATCGGCTGGTCAGTAAAATGTGAAAGTGACCTTTCCCATAGGCTGGTCAGTAAAAAAGACAGATAAAACCACTATAGTGCTTATGTAGGAGGGAGGAAAACACCTCACCTTCTCTCAGTTCCATGTTAGTCTGACATAGACTTTCACTGCTCTTACACAGCAAAGCTCCCCTCTTATAGAGAGGTTTCAGTCCACTGTAATTAGATTCCATGGATTTAATCCCCTGGGAATGTAGCAATTACCATATACCTGACAAGTGCTAAATGCTGCATTCCGTGGGGATTATCACCTCTGGCTGAACAGAGAGAAAAGGGGAGGGGAAGAGAAATTTCCACTTCCCCATGGGGTGGGGAGAAGGATGAAAACTGCCTGATTTGCTGCAGCTGTTGTAGGCCAGGGGAGAGCGGAGCATCCAAGAGAAGGCATTCCTGAGAAGGACCAGATAAAATGTTTATCTCTAATAAAAAGAGTATGGATAATGCTGCACATGTGGGTCACCCTTCCCAGTTCTTGTGGTGCTCGCACCAGCTGGTGTGTGTTTATAGAAGGATTTTTATTAATACTGTTGATACACAGAGCAAATAGACTGCAGAATAAGTGAGATTAAGGCAATTGGTCTAATAGACCTCAGAAATGAGTGACATTAAATCAAAATCATATGCACAAATACAGCACAGGCAAAGAGGAGGCATTTATGTGGTGGGTTTTTTTTTTGTACCCTGTGATACACAGTTTATTACAGCTTGATAAAAACCATAGAGTTGGTATGAAGCACCTTCTATTCTTTTGCATTATTATCTCAGTTATTTACAAGAATC
This sequence comes from Loriculus beryllinus, assembly GCA_039877255.1. Taxonomy (NCBI): domain Eukaryota; kingdom Metazoa; phylum Chordata; class Aves; order Psittaciformes; family Psittacidae; genus Loriculus; species Loriculus beryllinus. Next base: position 13,537 of record JBCJKH010068275.1, on the reverse strand, counting down.
ACAGTGATGTTGTGAGGATATCATTCACTGTTGATAAACTACTTGGGATCATCAGGTAAAAGGCATAACTTAACAGCATGATAATAATAGTGTTTATATATACCCACATTCACTCTGGCTGATTCTGAAGTGTTTTGCAGGTTTAGCAAACTGGAATTAAGGGACAACCGATGCTCCTCCTGGTGACATTATACCAGTCCAGATCCAGCTGGAGGTAAGGGTCCTCAAGGTGAAATAATCAGATTTGGATATGAAGTGAACACCTTGCTGTTGCAAAAACTGCTGCTGGGGCTCTGCTGAGCAGAGTGGGGTAGGATCAGCTTTATGTTTCATAGCAATGATGGCATTTTGTCCCCAAGAGCGTGCTGTGTGCCTCTTCGATGCAGCTGAGGAGGGAGCCACCCACTGAACTACTTATGCTTCCTGCCACACCTAGACTGAGTCTAGTAAAGGGAAGTCGTCTGCCATGTTACTGTACTGCAATGGCTATAGCAGCAAACCCCTCCCAAGACACAGATAGCTTGTCTGGGCAGTACCACACTGTTTTCTTCTCCTAGAGATGAAAAGTACTGCTGTATTTAAATATATAATATGCATAACGTATATGTGCAGATATTATTGTGGGGAAGTAAGAACAAATAAAGTAAAATAAAACCAAACACATTTTGACAATGGATTAGAGCCGATCAGGTCAGAGAGTGCACCACGGCTGGTGTCCTCATACAGACTGAACAGGAGAACCTCCACTGTGTGTGAAACTATGCTGGCACTAAGTCAATTTGTGACGCTGCAGTTCAGTCCTATATTTCTAGTAAGATTTTACCTATTTTACTATATGAAGTGAAACTCATTAACATAGTTGCATTAAATCTGCACTAGCATTACAGTTTATGCAAACTGCTACAAACACACATCTCCAGCGCGCAGGCACAGCCGTGGCTGACACCATACAACAGCCTGGTTTGCTTGAGTTTACCATGACATCAGTGAGGACTGAGGAGAGACATGGTCCTCACCCATCTGCTGCACTCACAGGAGCCCTGCCACATAGACAGCAATGCTGGGCAGACTGTGACAGCCTGCTCTAATGTTTGTGTGCTATATGAGAGAAAACCCAGCTCTGCATATACACATGCCTGCATGCCAAGAGCATACACGGATGCTGAGCTGGTATTTTGAAGATTTCAGGATAACAAGCCAAGCTTTTTGTTGGTCTTCCCCAAAAGCCAAGGTCACATATATATCTATTTAATGTAAGCTAGATCCATAAAGGGTTTGTCATATGGCACCATCTGTGTTCTTCATCACATAGAAATCCATTGTATGACAGAAATAAATCAAGGGCAGGGTGTGGTTCTGCATTTCCTAACTCATTAGCAAGACTTTTAAGATTACTTCTGCTTTCAGTAGTGTGGTAAACCTGTTTAAACAAACATACAGAAAACAATTATTGCCTAAGAAGAATGGGTTACTTGGATTTCTTGAAAATCTCACCTACTAGGACAAATCCCTTGATAGCATCAGCAGTGTGTGCTTCTAGTTCCTGCATCTCTTCTGAAAATTGGATTCAGAAGTGCTAATACAATCTCTATGAATGTTCACAGTGACGTCTCCCTCTTCCATATGCACTGGGACCCAGCCTACTAATTCTCTCTCTGTTAGGCCCTTACCAAGTCACTTTGCTAGGACCAATATGAGCATTGATAAAGAATGCAGTTGCCAAAGGTGATAGGAAAGGATGGGATGCAAACCAGGAAGAATAATCTGTGGGACTGCACTCGTGTCAGACCAAGGGGAAGGCACCTCCATGCTGCTCCACCCCAGGAGGGACTGTGGTGTGAATGTATTGGCTTTTCTGCTGTCGGTGTCATTCCTACCTACCAGGCTCCCAGCAATAGCAAGCTAAATATTCAGGCTCTCCCTTTGTCTCCTCAACCCAGTCACCCTTGCAAGAAAAGCAGCCTGACCTTGGCCAAACTATGGTCCTTTTTTCTTGGAGCAACAAATTTTGGCATAGCCCATATTGCTGAGTAGTTTTGAGACAATATATGGGTTTTTTTGGACATTCACAGTCATTCACAAGAGCCTGAGAATTATGTAGCTACTTACCCAAAAGGGCACGGTTACCTGGCCCCTATCACCTCCCTGCAGGCAGCAGGGTATGTCAGACCCATTTGCCTGTTTGAAACATCAGCCGTGTCTCTAACTGCATGTGAAATCTTGTCCCTGTTGAAATCAGTCTGCAACCTTCCACTGACATCAGTAAAGCGAGGATTCACTTCTTGGCTAAGAAAAAGAGGGGAAAAAATGGTAGGAAGAGCCTATTGACAAGTTAATCCTCTCAGTGGCTCTGGGCTGACATTAAAACTGTTGCAACCAAACCCAACCAGCTAAAAACCTGTTCTTGCCTTTGCAAGCTGTCATAGAGCTCTGTCTTCAAATGGGGGGAAGAAGCTATATGCTCTGCAAGTGAATGAGACACATGTGATCAGGATGATCAGAGCATGCAAAACACATTAGAACAAAACATACACTGAGGTCAAAGCAACATAAAAATGAAAGCGTTTTGTGTTCCTCATTTGATTGACTCATTGACTATATGGTTATATACGTGCCTGAACCAGACTTGGCTTATTTGCCTTACATACTACGGAGCTACATGTTCCAATTGGCACCTGTTCTGCAGTAATTCTGGATTAATGTATTAGCCAAAGCCTCAAAGAGATGAACAAGAATGTTAGCTGAAAACTGGTTGCATCTAATTGTCATGAAAACAAATGTCAAAAGAACATGTGTTTCTACTTAGCTAACTCTGCTTACTAGGTTTGAAGCTGTTTTGTGTTAGTTTCTACCATTTAAATTAAATGTTTTGTCTCTAACATACTTGATGTGGCTTTAAGAAGCTGTGCTTCCCCCCCATCCCCCTTATGAATCTTAATGTTTGGCTGGATTTGTTTGTAACATCAGACAAAAGACTGGCAGGCTGTGCCTAGTGACATAGATTTTATGTTGAAACAAAGCAAAGCCAAAAGAAAAAAATCAATTAGAGGTCATTTAAACCCAAACTTTTCAATGAAAGAAATACTGTAATGGAATAGTAATACTTTGGGGTTTAGGAGTTCTTTTAATTCCTGAAAGAGCTATTTTGCACTGCCCCTCCTCCACTTCATCTCTGTGATTCTGCTGTGTTGCAGAATGAGTCAGCTCTGGAATATCCAAACTCCACAGCTGTGCATTAGCATTTGGGAAGAGTATCACTGGGAGTTCATATTTTACATGTGGAAGCAGTGACGCTCTTTTTCAAGCCGGAGTGAAAGAATGGTTCAAAACATCACACGGACAGTTACAGCACTTGCCCTTCAGCAGCACTAAAGCAACTTTCTAATGGAGTTTTCTACACTTTTCCTTGGGGCAGCAACATGGCCCATCATGGAACAAGCAGAGCAGTGGCTCTTAAAAGCTTTTCAGTACAGCACACTTTAGTGTTTGATGTCTTAAAAAGTGGATGTCTGCTTTTATTTTATTTCTCTTTTTTTCTTTACTATTATTCGTTCCTTGAGGCCACCTCACTACAAAAGGAACACTGCATCTTTGTTTCCTAAGGAATGGAAGATCAACTTCAGTTCTTTCCAGAACAAATGTATTATTAGAAAAGAAAAATAAATCCTGCTAATCACAGCACTTCACTGGAGCTTGGCAATGGAATTACATGGATATGTTAAATCAGCAGTTCCCAAAGATGAGCTTGTGACCTGGCTGGGTTCATGACCTGGAAGTGCAGAAGGAAATGGGCATACAAGCCCGGAACAGGAATCACAAGCTGAAAGCTTGGAAACTACCGTTTAGCATAAAAAACACAGTAGTGACAATTACACTTTGGATTTCAAGGAGAATTCAGCCACCAGCACAGACCTGGGAATGGGAGCAAGACTGAATAGGGCCAGGTCTCTGGGAAAGAAATGGAACATAGGAACTATCAGGGAAGCTTGGAGGCTTGTTCAACGGTAGTGGAACAGGGCTGTCTCTGATCTGAGCCACAGCTGGGTTGGCATCCAGTGTAGCCCCTTTGGGTGCCACAGCCAGTGCTGGCTCTGGTCAGGGCAGCGAGAAGCACATGAACTGCAGTGATGGGAGGCGAGGAAGGAGGAATGATGTTCAAATGTCCAGCTCACATCTGGGCTACATCTGTCCCTGTTTAGAGAAACACAGTTTTGAAACTTAGGCTCACAGTTTTGAAATTTAGGCTCACAAAAATGACTCCGTTTGTGAAACCTGTGTTACACCCACAGAAGCACGAGTCCTCTTCATGTGCTGATGGGATATGCTTTTTTATGGGTTTCAAAGTAGATCATCATGTTGCACTTAGTGGGTGAATGTTGACTTGCAGTGGTGGAGAATATGGCAAATTCACTTCTTAAGTACAGATCATTAAAGTTTCCAAGTACATTAAAGTGTTCTGCACCCAGTTTGTATTTGGGAGTGAAGAACCTGCTTCCTGCCCAGCTGTGACTGCCAGGGTGCTCATGACAAACACACATTTTCATTTCAATTTGCTCAATAGACATATTTGTGCAACCCCCCCCGCCCCCCAAGTAACTTGCAGAAAGGTAGAAAAGGTCACATTCTGAACGTGAGGGACAGAACATCTTCAGTTGTTTCTTTGGGGAATAATTAAGTCTCTAAAAGCCTCATCTTCTTTTAAGGTCTGACACCATCCTGTCCAGCACAGTAGTTCTGCCGCACTGGAGATTTTAGTTCTGCAGGATTTTCATACCTTTAATTTGAACCATGTTAAGTGTTCATTAGTATAGTGCAAACCTGAATACAAAACACTCCATTTACTGGATAACCACACTGTAAACATGTTTTGCCTGGATTGTGATGGATGATAAGATCTATTCACAACATTATTTACAGCAGGATGCCCAGTGAGTAATCCTTACAGGAAAATCTGTAGCATCATGCACACAGCCAAGGTAAGTCAATCCTTAAGCTAATGCATCTGACATATGTCATTTTAAAGAGTGCAAGTGAAAAGGGGAGACTTGGGTGTCTGGGAATGCAGAAAAGCTGCCTTCTGTTAAATTACACAGGTGAGAACAGCAATTTTCTGTACACCTTAGATGGCATGAGTAATACTGCAAATGTCAGCTGGATTTATTGAGATCTGCAGAGAATATATTTGTCTTAGAAAGGGAAGAGGACTTAACTTGCACATCTAATTTTACGAGGGGTTGGAAGCCATTTTAAAAGTGGAACAAGTATCTCTGTAGTCCTTTTTTGCCAGTCTCTTCTTTTTATACTTCTCCCTCCTTGGAGCTGGCACTTGTCCCAAAATGCACACCATGCATTCAAGAGAGGGAAAACACTAACCCTGTATGATTTGAATAAATGAGCTCTACATATATCGCCACTTTTAGTTCAAATTATGCAAAAATCCAAGATAAATGAGGCTGAGCATTAAAGCCCCACAGTGTGTAATTATAAATACTAAAATGGTGCATTTTTTTCCAAAACAAGAACCTTTTTTTTTTTTTCTTTTAAATTTGCATACTCTGTCGACTTTTGACCTGCAATAAAAATGTAACACAAGTTGGTAAGTGACTGAGTCAGAACAGGACCTTCTGTTTGCATCATTCCTCCTGCCTTCTGGAGTTTCAGTCTTTAGCAATTTGCTTAGATTTATAGTCATCTACTGAGCAGCTAGAGTGTGTAACCAAAAGCTCTTGTCTTTAAACATGTAAACTGTTAGATTAAAATTCCTGGGCTTCAGGATATGCAGAAATTCCATAGGTCAAATTATAGATAATAAGAATGGATCAAACCCTGAGATCTTTTGGGCTTGAATGTGTTTTTCAAGCACAGCTGTAATAAACAAGCAGGATGCCTCCTGCAGCACTCAGCTTCCAGATGTGCGCCTGATGCAGTATCTGTTTGGGGATGAAGCTTGCCTACAGCTCTGATGAGCAGCATGAGGAAACAGAAAACAATAATGGGATAAAATCAGGACTAAAGATTTTACTTAGCGTATATTCAACTTAATTTCCATTCCTTACTATTTCTGTTTCTATTCTAATTTCTAAACTATGTGGATTATCATTAAGAAAATGGGATCAAATATCTCAGTGTTTCAGAGTAGCTGATGGGGATAGACTTTTCTAGTTAGAAATCTGCACAGACAAAAATGCTAAAACCTAAGTTTTCAAAACACCACCCAACTATTCCTAACTCTTCTAGGCATTAAGTTAGAAAGTACTTTGAAGATTAAATCCCAGTTCTTTTTGTCTGAATTGTGTTTATTATAAAACAGTGGAATTATCAATCTGGTGTTAACAGCCGAGAGTCCCTTCACTTGACTTCACTGCACACTCTGAGCCTAAAGGTGAGTGAGGAAGACTCAGCCTGGACTGGCAGATCCAGCCATCGCTCCCAGATGTGTTCCTGACCACAGGAACATCTCATTTCCTGAGCCACCCTAGTGTTCAGAAGGGTGTTTTAAGGCAAAATGTCTTTTCTACTGAAAACAGATTGGTAAAGTCTGCAGTTAGAGCAGACAAGAGGTGGTAAGGTCTGAGTAGACTTGGAGGCAATGGTGTTCTATCTCTTTGTATCAAGGAGAAACAGCAGCAGTGTTGGGAATGGCTCCCATCTGACTATTCTGTAATCATCCAGATAATTTCAACATGTTTACCCAACTCCTGATACATTTACCTTCATTAATGTCAAAATATGAAAGCTACAGGTAACACAAAAATGGAACAACCAGTTCTCCTTTTGTTTCTCCAGTCTCTTTCCCTTGGTTCAGTAGGGCCTTAATCATGAAAATGTCTCTGGCTGTTGACCTCAGTAGAACCTTTTCAATAGTAAAAAGCCCTGTAGACCCAAAGGTAGCAACACTGAACCTGCTTCCAGTTTGTATTTAGCAGAAAAAGTTAAGATCTTTCATTCGGCCAGAGCCTGGGAACCACAGAAATGAAAGGGGGAAGGGGAAATGGTGCTACACAGTAGCTGATCACTGCTAAGCATATTTTCAGTCCATTCACCGCTTCAATACAGTTTCAGTCCTAACTGAAAAAGGCCATTTTGCTTACCCAGGCTGAGTTCAGCTTTGGTGCCACAGAACTGTTCCCAGGGACCTGCTCAAGGACTCTGCCTTTGAGCAGCTACATGGCCATCAGCAAGTCCTATGGCCAGAAGTCCCTGTTGTGCAGGTACAACCTGGACAAGCTCCCATATCTACCCCTCCGATGTGTCCATCCCTTCTGAAAATGAGGGACGAAGCAGATAAAACACGAGTGAAGCAGGAGCCACCACTTGGTGCATTCACTCTGCTGCAAGATCAGATCCTTGATAAGGCAAGCTTAATGTGGAGCAACCCTTGAAGTTAAGGGACTAATCATATTTCTGGTTCATTTCCACAATTACAGCAGAGGTCAAGTGGATCCTTCATTTTAATGAGTTGACTAAAATCTGGCAGCATGTTGTTATGAGGCACACAATTTGTAAAAGCAGTGTGTATTTTAGATCACATCTTCATTCCATGGTGAATGGTGATAACTGAGTATCTTTCTGTGGAAATGCTGCCTCTTTTAAAATGTCTCTTAATTTAACTTCTATGATTATACATTATGGTTGTTGTCTGGTCTGCCTGTATACTGGTTTCATTCTCTGTATTCTAATTTTAACTGATTATAACTGAGTGAGAAAGTGCAAGACCTCTGGTTGAAATTCAAAAGAAAATAAATGGATTTTTTATGGCCTGAAGAATCTATTCATTACTAAATCATTTATCTTTGCAGAAGGAGTGCCTATATTCAATATGCCTTCCTATTTCCCTAATTTTATTTCTCCGTAAGTACGCTTTGTGCTTGCGAATAAATCTCCATTGAACTTCCACTGATAGGCTTTGCTTTTGAAAACCTGAGCAGAAGTAGAATTATCATTATTAAACACATCTCAAAGGTTGTATATAAAGTTTGGATATTGCTGTGTCTTCCCTAAAAATTAAACTTGGGTGAAAACGTAGAACAACAGCATGTGCTCCTGGGATTATGAAAGGCATATTGCACCAAGGGGAAACAGAGCAGAGATACACATGACCTTTAAACAGACTCGTTCGTGCTTTTTGGCTTACTTCAAAGATTTCTTAAGGGGACGAGAGTCATTAAGAAGGAGGGGAGGGAGGAAGGGCATTAAGATTGCTTAAATTGCTTTTTCTTAATTCCAAATTGTCTTTCTCTAGTGAATCTTAACTGTATTACTTATATTTCATTTCAGGCAGTGCAGTTGCATTCTTATCTTGAACAAAGAATGAACTTTGGACAGTATTTTGAAGGGTTTACAAATAAACAGCTCTGTTGCATAAAACATATGAATCTGAGGCAGAACTTCCTTCTTCCCAGATTAGACACGTTCGCGTAATTTAATTTGTAAGCTTCTTCAGCTGCTATTTGAAAGTGTTTCTTTTCTGTTTGCAATAAATAGAAGGTTAACATTCACAAACAAACCCCACACAACTGTTAAAATTTTGTGATTCTGTTAAAGTTACATCGAATGTTCTCTTTACCAGTTCATATATTAAATATTGGCTTTCAGTTTCAGCTTGAACTGCTGTCTTTGTTCAGGCTGGATTAAACCCAGATAGGTTATCTGGTTTAGTTATTACTGTATTGTTCAAGTGGTGCTTAACTGTGTGTTTTACATTCAAGCATAGAAATGAAGGGGGGGGATGGGGGACGGGTTTGCTAATTTTACATCTCCATTTAAAAAAAAATCAGAACATTTTTACATACCCAGGTTAAAAATTAACAAATCAGAACGTTGGACTTTTAACTCCCTATGCAGACATAGTGTCAAGTTGGTAGTTATTTTAACTACAAGATTTAAAATGTATGTGAAAATATGCTAGCCACTTCCAGATGTAATATTTCAAAGATGCCACATTTATCATAGTTGACTTGTGTCCTACTGCAAACACGGGTGAGATATCTGTCACCTCACGTCCCCAGTTATTACACATGGCTAACAGAACTAATGCAGTCTACAACTTAGGATTTGCAAACACTGGAAAAGGACATTTACGTTTTACATTCTGTGTTGTGCCCCGTTTCATTTGCTGTTTATGAGCTCTGGCATGAATGAGTTTTTATTAGCAGAGATATTACGGGATGGGGAGAGAGGGTGGTTGTGTCTATAATGACTGCTGCCAAGTAAATTTAGTATTTACTATTTATTATACTTTCACACTCTAATTATTCAGGCCAGAAAGCAGACATGTCATATGACCTAGATCCTAGGGGACTGATTGTACATACCAAATAATGAATAGTGAAGGGAAAAGCTTGGAAACAATTAGTTGGTTGAATTTGGTTTGAATAAATAGTTGGTTAATTTCTAGATGGTGATTTGGATTCTGCATCTGCATGTGACTAAAGGAAAGAAGCAAGAACAGCACTCTTCTGTGATGCAGCCTCTGAGAGCTGAAGCAGAGGACTAAAACTTCTGCCGTACGCTTTAATGTGCTATATCTGTATTAGTCTGAATGGCATTCCCAAGTGTTCAGAAGTCAGGACATCCTTTACCCTCACATCCCAGCTGGCCGAGGAATCATGAGGTTCTTGGAAAATACCACCATTATTCATTTGTTTTTAAGCTGTTTGGCTGCGTATAAATCTTGAGTTTAACTTTCCCCTGAAATAACAAATGCAAATCACTTTTGTTTTGTTTTAATTAGGAGTGCACAATTTTACACCTCATCATGGGACTCTGATAGATAGGGCTTGAAAAAACAATAATCCAGGAATTCATCAAGCAATGCAGAATTGATTGGAGGGGGGAGAACTTCGCCTGGCCTCTGCCATGGCCGAGCTGGGTGCCTCCTTGTGCCACTGCCCGTCAGCATGATTACTATCCGTGCTGTACAAGGTAAGCAAACTGAGTCACTGAGTTAAGATCAGAATACAGGAGTTTTGGCTTTCTGCTATATCTGCAGTCTCCTAGACTACACTAGACTGTATACTGCTTTCTATAATTACATATACAAACAATATTAAACTTCAGCACAAATCAAAATCACCTCTGGACTGGATCTGGATGTGAATTTTACAGCTTGCCTTTATTCCTGTACCAAGCTGAAAGAAACCCCTGTGCCTGATGATGTCTGAGGCTGGACAAAGGTCCAAATGGTAAAATTATTGTGCTGTGATGCCAAACTTCTCCAAAACGGGGCAGGTTCCCTTCCCAGAGGTTTCTCAGAGCCTGACTTTTGCAGAAGTTAGCTTTTGATGTCACAGCGACAAGTACTGTATAAAACCAGAGAAAGTCAGAAAGCGACACAGGATTTCAGGGCACTGCTAAACCTCACAATTCAAATAGTTTATGCATCTGGCAGAAGTAATCATATGGTGTGCAGAGGGCAGGCTGGAATGTTGGCCGGCATTAATGCTATTTTTAGTCGTATTAAGGCCCGTTCGTTTGCCACCAAAATTAGTGGGAGACTCGTCCTGAGTGCCCCATCGTGCTCAGAGATCAAAAGCGGCTTCAGAAAGGTCCACCCTTTCTCCCTCCCCCCAAGTCGTAATTAGGTCTCTCTCTTTCTCTGTCCTCCAGTTGCGGTTGTTCCCAAATTTGCTGACCTCATGTAATTCCTAATTTGACAAGCTGGCTTTTTCTCCCTCTCTTTTTTTAGCTATTTTTGTCATAACAAGTTCAAAACAGAACAGCCTGTCTTTAGAAGCCTCCATTCATAGGAATGTTGGGACATTTCACGCAACAAAACACCGCCACAGAGGAAACCCAGCTTTGTCTCCGTGAAAATAAATGCTTGCAAAGGCAGCAAAACAACAGGAGGGGAAGCTGCTTTCTTTTTGTTCCAAACAATTTTGCCAAGAGCACACAGAGGAAAAAAAAGAAGAAGAAAGAAAGAAAAAAAGCACCTTGGGGAAACAAAAGATGAACTTGTTAATAAGAGAGAAGTTATTGGCCTTGCATTTCAGAGGAAAACAAAGATTCTTGGATGCCTTTTATTTATGTAGCTAAAATATTTCCTCCTAAACTCTGTGCTGTGTAAGAGTCAAACATTCAGTGGCAGGAATTACTAGAATGCTGATGTTTTGGTTTGGATTTTTTTAAGTGTAAAGTGTTGTTTGTTTTGGAATTTGTTTTGCAGTGATTTATTTTTGAACTAGAACTATGCTTTTGCTTTGTTTGGCTTTACTAATATCCTTGTTTTCCTATTAACATTCATCCTTCTTCCTAAGTTAGTTGCTTGGTGACTGGTATTACTCTCCATGTAGCTCAGAGTTTAACAGCACTTTTACTACCACCCTATTACAGAAGCAGAATCAGTCAGAAAATCTCTGGAATTTTTCTTGTTACTTTTTTCCACTATATCAAAATTAACCCAAATGCTTGATCCAGCCACCAGCTTCAAGGCAGGAGACCCAGCCCTGCTTGGGCAAGGGCTGCTAATGAAATGTTCTGATTTTATTGCCAAAACTTACTGGGACAAAAATGCAAGTCATATTGAGACAAAGACCTGAGTGACTAAAAGAAACTGCATCCATTTTGCTGTCCTCTACCAGCATGGTTATGTCACTGATGAGTCAGTAACTAGAACAGTCCCATTAGCAAAAGTCAGCAGTTGTAGCAGCAAAAACTTATATAGTAACAACTCAGCCTTGCTTCGACTTATAATAACTCAGTGGGAAGGAGAATGACAGTACACAACCAGTGCAGAGCACCTTCACTCCAGTGCAGTTACCCATGGGAGCTTATAGCACAAGAGGCAAATCAAACCCATAGGCTGATATGCTTCTGCTGTTATGAAAGCTGCATGTGAGGCAGACTTGATCCCATCAAAGTCAATATATATGTTAATTAAAAACGAAACAAAAAGTAGGATCTGTAGGATATAGGTAGATTCTGGGAATCTGGGAAGTAATGTTTGAACCTAGAAGGATTTATGCAGCCAGTAGTTTTATGATCAGCCCTTTAGCTTCTGCATCTAGTGTCCCTGTTCTTTCAGAAGGGAACCAGCCACTATTACACCAAGAAATGCAACACTTTGGATTGTTTTCATGCCTGGGAGAGTGGACCACAGGACTTGTATTTGTTGGAGCTGTACTGCTACAGAGTGTGATGGCATGATAGGAACCCAAGGCAAATCTGAAACCACATTTGCCTTTAACAAATAGTGGAAGATGTGCTGGATTGCTCCAAAGTTTCCAAGGGAATTTTATTGGAACTAGATAGCATGATTCATATGAAGAAAAATCTAGTTTTATTCAGTGTATCTTTCCATGTAGTAGATCTAGCTTAATGCTGGCAAGCAGGAGCATTTGGACCTTGTGATTGCTTATGTTCTGGCTCTGGTTTTTTTCCCCTTGTCCACTTGTACAGAAGATAAGAACAATAAACAGAAAATGGATCACAGGAGAGGAACACTGATTTCATTTTGCCACTTAAGTAATACCAATCTGCTCTGATTTAATGATCAGGGAATAAATGACAACTGATTCCATCTTTGCAGCACTGCAAACCCAAATAAGTTTTGTATTGTGTTTTGACTTTGAAATCGTGCCCAGTTTCTGTTCAGATTCTTCTAGTGAAATGAACAGATTTCTGTATTATTTCCAATCTGCTTAGGTATTTCTGTGGAAATGTTTTTTATTTCTAAGATGTAAGCACACTATATCTTATATTTTACAGTTTGTGAGTCTGCAAATCGCAAATAATGCAACCCATTGGTGTCATAAAGCCACAAAATACACAACTAAATCCTCTGAAATAAAATTTCATAACACTATAGTATTCTTATGCTGTAACAGCAGGCTTCTGACAGTTTTCCTTCTGAAATTGTTCCAGAACCTGCTAAAACTCATAAATCAGAGGCCATAATAGCTCCAAAACTCACAGAAACTGCAAGGTTTTTTGTTTGTTTGCCTTTTTTTTTTTTTTTATCCCTCCTCCTGAGGAAAACATTTAATTAATGTTTTTAACAAATAGGTGAATGACTTAATGGCTGATCCATTGTTTTTCAGTTACAGAATTGGATCTACTTGTAGCAATACAGTTTATTCTCACAGGCCAGAATTCCAGTTTTGGCCTTTTGGAACATACCTAAAGCCTGAGTCTAATTTATAACAAACAGATAGCTAAATTAGGAACATTATGACCTTCTGAATGCAATACATGCATCTGTTTGACCGGAATGATTTTTCAATTGGTCCTCCTGAGTCAGCAAGGATATGCTCAAGGCTATTCCAGGTTTCGAGCTATCCCTCTGGATCTGCACTTAACACAGACCCAAAGATGCTCTAGTTTCTCATATGGATATGCTGTGCCTAATCCAGTTCTAGAATGGAGACCATTCCATGGTCATTCTCTACAACAGAAGCAGATGAAAACTATGGACAGCTTGAACTTGGGTAGGTGATGTGGACATCCTTGAAGCTCAAGACATGGGAAGGAAATGATGCAGTCTGTGGATGAAGTGGGTGTTCTTGTGCCTCCTTACTCAGGCTTCTAGAAAAAGCAT
>JBCJKH010068273.1:0-12329 GCA_039877255.1 Loriculus beryllinus | reverse complement strand
GGGACTGGAGCATCTCCTGTATGAAGACAGGCTGAGAAAGTTGGGACTGTTCAGCCTGGAGAAGAGAAGGCTGCGTGCAGACCTCAGAGCAGCCTTCCAGTATCTGAAGGGGGCCTATAGGGATGCTGGGGAGGGACTCTTCATTAGGGCCTGTAGTGATGGGATGAGGGTTGATGAGTTCAAACTGAAACAGAGGAAGTTTAGGTTAGATATAAGGAAGAAGTTCTCTACTATGAAGGTGGTGAAGCACTGGAATGGGTTGCCCAGGGAAGCTGTGAATGCTCCATCCCTGGCAGTGTTCAAGACTGGTTTGGATGGAGTCTTGGGTGCCAGGGTTTAGTGTGAGGTGTCCCTGCCCACAGCAGGGGTATTAGAACTAGATGATCTTAAGGTCCTTTCCAACCCTAACGATTCTGTGAGTCTGTGATCTTATGACAAGCATCTTTCTTCCTGCTGCACAACCAGTATTCTCCCATCAGCATGGCAGAGAGAGTGTTTGACTGCTTTTAATTGCTGTTTGTATATGAAAAGTTACATAAGATGGGAGTGCAATCTGAGGCTCCACAGCCCTTCCTTACTCGTGCTTGTGATTAATACCTCTCTGAGGCGTAAATGTCTTCACCTGCTTAGACATTGTAAATGGAGTGTTGGGTTACTCCTGTACTTGCATTGCTTCACTGCTCTGTTCAGGGTATTACTGAAAAAACTGCTTAGGAATGAACAACCACCATCTGTTTCATGGCACCCATCTCTGTTCATCCTTTAGCACAGCCAGAGGAAATTAAGCCACACATGGGCCTGAGGCAGCTCAGTGATATAAGGACTTCCAGGACACGCTATTCTTATCCCTGCTTTCCATTGAATGAAAATCTCAATTGTGATATTGCTGGTTAACAGCTCTCTGCAGGGCCAGGGTCTCCTGAGAAGTCCCACCAGGGAGCTGTTGAGGTTCCAGGGACAGGAGAACATGGGCTCCACCAGTAGTTCTCTGGTGCAGTGCACAGCAGTGCAGCAAACTCCATGGTCATGTCAAAATTTACCAAATCACAGCATCCTGGTTGGTTCTCAATGAGCCTCTTTGCTGAAATGGTCTTGAGCCTCTTCCCACAGCTCTGTGCCCCTGCTTTGGAGGGTGAAATGAGTTTTCAAGCTCTGCAAGCACCAAAGCATCACCCTTGCTAGTCCTCAGCTGTCTTCCAGCCCAGAAACCATGTTGAGCTCAAGGCATTCCCCAAACAGCTAATTCCTGGGGAATACGGTGAGGGATGGCTGCCCTACTCCAGCCCCACTGCTTCTGCTCTTTCCCTATGGCTTTGCTCTTCAGCATGGCCATGACAGGTCTGACCCCGCACTTTGGTGTCACCTTGAGTGCCAAGCTTGCTTCCCCATGGCAGATCTCTTGTTGCTCTACAAGGTCCCTTTGGCAAGCAGAGCTGCCCACAGGCAGGAGCTGGGTCAGTTGAGCCAGCAGGGAAACTGAATCCTAGGGAGGAAAAGGTCAGGAGCGTGGCTCAGAAAGGATGATTCTCCCTTCTGCACCAGGTCCCTTCTTGAGCATTATTGTCTCCAGGGTGCTCACTTGGCTGAGCTCTGCTCCTGCACTCGTTGTCATCCTTCTGTCAGCTGCACATGGGGCCTGCTCGCAGCCGTCCCTTTTCAAGCAATCTTCTATTCGTGGCACAAAAGCCAGCAGCAGATGTTGAAAACAGGATATTAAAGATATTAATCAATACTGCAATGAATAAATGCAGCTTGATGGGGGCTAAAGTCTGTGCTGAATACAAGTGAGCAGAGGACAAGTGTTGAAGAGAGAAGGGTAAAATGGAAAAAGAGAGAAAAAAGAGGAGGTGAAAAAGAGAAAACATCTGCTGGAAATACATGCGCAAGTGCTCCTTTCTCCTAATGCTTCATCCAGACATCTGTGGGATACAGAGGGTCCCCTACAGAGCAACCACTTTCCTTCCATCAGCATGGCAGGGAGAGCCTCCACACGGGCTTTTCATTGCTGTTTGTATACGAGAGGCAGTGCTCTTCAGATGGTGCTGGGGTGCATCAGCAAGTATCTGCTGCCAGCCAGAATGTGTGAACAGAGCCTGGATCTGCTGGGTTGGACATGACAGGTTGCTGAAGCATTATTAAAATGAGCTACTGCAT
Source organism: Loriculus beryllinus (assembly GCA_039877255.1). NCBI lineage: Eukaryota > Metazoa > Chordata > Aves > Psittaciformes > Psittacidae > Loriculus > Loriculus beryllinus. The sequence goes on along the minus strand of JBCJKH010068273.1, from coordinate 10,175 downwards.
AGAGTTGAGCTCAGTTCTTTTATTAGTTAACCGTCAGAAGTTAAACTGTCAGGCTTAAGTTAAACTTGAGTTAAGCAACCAAGTTTTCTAGTAATCACAGCCATTTTAAGATGTAGCAATTGGATTTTAAAAGCCGGTTTCCTGAAAAGCTGATGGGAAGAGGATGGTCAGCATGGAAAGGAAGGAGTGCTGCCCATGCAGGTGGCATGATGCCTGTGAGGCTTTCACACAGCCGCTGGCTTCCAGTAGCCCTTTCCTTTCCTCTTTTGTCCATAAGTGTTTTGACTTCCCAGATGCTGCAGCAGTTCTCTGCTTTGGCTGAGGGGGTCCTGTACCTGCTCGGGTCACAGAAAGGTGTGTGACTGCACATCCGACCTGGCAAAGGCAGGTCAGAGCTATCACGAGTGTGCTGCAGTGGTGATTGCAGCACATGCTGTGACACTGTCGCATCCTGAAAAAGAAGTTCAGTCGTGCTTGTCCAGACACTGTTCACGCAGCCAAAATGCAAGAGGAGTGACACATCCTGGGCTGGATTTCCAGGTAGGCTCATTCAGGGGAACGTCTTTATTCTGGGTGTGTAGGAATCACTCATGGGCCTGGAGAAAAGCAGGAGTTTGGTGAGTCTCACCTACTGCCTTCTTTCCTCCTGCACTGGGTTTTTGGGGAGGAGAAGATGGGCACTGCTGTGCCTCTGTGCCTATACACACAGGGAAGGGACAGATGCAGCTGGGTCAGTGCTGCTTTCACAGTACCCCCTTTTTTAAGAACGGGCCAGCAGAAGTGACATTTGCCATGTCACATGAGTGCCTCATTCAATTAAGAACTGTGGCTTCTAAGAGGAATCTCCAGTTTGTCTTTCTAAAAATTTCTTTTATCAGACAATAGTTTGAGGGAAAATGAGATAATATACTTTAGCTAGTCTTACCCTCAGTGAGACACAGAGATCATCATGAGAATGCTTTCTGAGAAACAGAGGTTTGGCTGAGCTTGGTTTTGTTGACCTGAGCCATACCTCCCCCTGCTCTGTCTGTACTATAAATCTGATTGTGGGTGCTGTGGAAGCCTCACTGTGCTTTACCAAATTGGCAGTATCCATTTGCACAGCAATGGCCACGTCTTGTGTATGTATTTGTTTGTTTTCAAGGGAAGCGACTGTCCGGAGTTTGTGCCTCCCTGATTTTCCTGAGCCCGCAGAGCTGGTCTGGAAGTATCTGGACCTGTCTACCTTTCTCCTTCTTTACCTCCTGCCTCTGCTCATCATCACTGTCACCTACATGCGGCTGGCCAAGAAGCTGTGGCTCCGTAATGCCATTGGAGACATCACCACACAGCAGTACATCACCCACCGCAGGAACAAGAAGAAGAGCATCAAGATGCTGATGCTAGTGGTAGTGGTCTTTGCTGTCTGTTGGTTCCCTCTCAACTGCTACGTGGTGCTCATCTCCAGTCTAGGCATCAAGACAAAGAACTCCCTCTATTTCGCCCTGCACTGGTTCGCCATGAGCAGCACCTGCTACAACCCTTTCATCTACTGCTGGCTGAATGAGAACTTCCGCTCAGAGCTCAAGTCCCTGCTATGCATGTGCCAGAAGGTACCTCAGGCTCAGGACAATGCGCTGCCACCTGTGGTCACATCCTGCCATGAGGCGTGGATGGAGCAGGAGAGGTACCGGAAGGGACCTGCCTCACAAACCATTTACTCCACTGTAAACATCCAGATGGCCAACACAGGCCTGTGAGCTGGAGGGCTGAGGTGAGTTATCTGGTTCTGTGGATGTCAAAGGGACCTCCTCGTTTCTCCCCCAGCAATGATGGTGCTGCTCTGGTGTTTTACTACTGATTTTTGACATGTACCACAGTAGCAAACCCTTTACACAGTGTGGTGGCAGCAAAGCCTCTTAAGCACCCTCCCTATAAGCCCACAGCTGCAGCTATTCCAAGGAGCAGCAGACATGGAGGTCCACAGATGGTCATTTGTTTTCAGGGTTCCCCATCTTATTACTATCTGAAGGAGGGGGACCTGGGTTTCCATCATTGCTCATGCTGTCCCAAGTCGCTGGCCTATCTCAGCACTCGTAACAGGTGCCATGCCATGAGGGCTTTGCAGAGCAACAGAAATAGACCCATTCTGGGGTGAAGGACTTGGACATCCAGGTTGGCTTCATCCATACAGAGTTTCAGCAGATTATGCCAAAGCCTATCAGCAGAACAAAGGGTCATCAACAGCGCCTTCCCCTTCAGAAGGTGCTGTTTCTCCTCCCCTCACTCCTTCTGCCCTGGCTTTGTCCCACCCCTCCCTCTGCCACTTCTGGAGCTGCAGAGCTGGCATCCTTGGCCAAGGAGAGTGAGAATGCATGCTGGACATCAGCAGCAGCAGCCTCAGATGGCACTTGAGGGGATGGTCTTAGCCCATTGTGAATTTATTTTTGGTTTTATTACAAATATATTAATTCAGGAAATAAACCTGAAGTGCTAAACAAAAGCCACAAAATATCTCATCAGGGCTGTAGCATTCACTAGCTGAAGAATTAAATCATTCTGCATAATTACTAATTGCTGTGAGGGAGTTTCATTTAAACAATGGAATTGATTGCCTAAGAGGGAATGTTTTGTTTACAGTCCTGGGGAAAAGACGGTTCGATTTAGTTATGCTTGGGAGGCAGCTGGAAAAAAGGGATACAGAATAAAGGAAATATTTAGTACATGACAGAGAGAAGGGAAAAAAGGAAAAGACAGGGAAAAGAGACATTAAAGGCAGAAAGAAACCAGAACTGCATGTGATTCCACCAGCAGTGTGGAGCTGGGCACTGGGGAGCAGGACCTGGAAGGATCTCCCAGACTGGTGAGAGATGCCCCTTTTGCCATCGTACCATTCCTCTTAAGAACTGCACCAAGATCAGATTTCTCCTCTCAGCTTCCCTGGTTGAGCTTGAGCAAGGGATTTTTCTTACTTGGAAAAGAGACAAAAGATGGAAAAATATTTTATTACTTGTCTTTTATTATATGTCTCTTGCAGGGATAAAGTTATATGTGTTTTGAGCCCTGACAGTTCCTGGGTAATCCATCAAGACTCAGTGCTGCAGTGGTGACAGAGGGGCTCTGGTATGGGCCAGCCAGGGCAGTTACTCTCTGATCCTCAGACATGATATTCATAGGGAAACGCTGTACTTGTAGCAAAAAAACCAACCAACCAACCAACCAAATAAACTGCTTTGGATAAGAGGTATTCAGCACTGGTGCAGGCTCATCTTGAGTACTGCGTGACATTCTGGGCCTATAATTTAAGAAGGTTTTGAAGGTCCTCGAGCATGTGCAGAAAAGGGCAAAAAACCTGCTGAAAGGTCGGGAAAGGATGTCGTACATACAGTAGCTAAGGAGTTTGTATTTGTGGAAACCAGGTGATGGTTTTCAGTAGTTCAAAGGTAGTCATGGCTGCTTGGGGTCAGGGATGCTCCTGGTCTACCCTAGCGGTAGTCTGAACTGAGCTTCTGCCTGAGGAGGAGGTGGGGGGAATGCTGGGGGTGAGGACATGCTGCCACCACCTTCCTAGGGAAGGATAAGGCAAACCAAAGAAAGAAAACTAGAGAATGATTATTTCCTACTATTTTTTTCCTACTATTTTTTTCCCCATTTGCACAGTGCGAAGAAACAGGAAAGAAAGGAGGAGAAGTCCTTGCTCCCAGGCCACTTGAACCCACTCAGCCGTGTCCCTGCACCTCGGGTGTGCATTGCTACATCTGTATGAGGAGAAGACAGCAGAGCATCATGAGTAGCAGCAGCAATGGATGAATACACAATCCCTAAGACATTTCACTTGGAAACCAACAGGTGTGTGAATATGTGAATTTAAAGCAGCCTGCTGCTGGCTGCAGGCACTGCCCTCTCTGCTTACAGCAGGGTCTGTTTTCAGTTGAAAAATGTCATTATGTGTTTTTCAGAATGTTAAAAGCATCTCTAGTTAATGAGCATTACCCCATTTAATTGTTAAGTGAAACTGTCATTTGCCTTTTTACTGTTGTTGGCTCTTCATCAGCTTGTAGTGAATGGCCTTCAAACTATCATGTATTCCATTGTATCAAAATAGTTTATATTCTCTTTGGAAAAGTGGATATCGGCACGGAGCTTTCATTTTCCACTGCAGAAGTGTAGCAGCCCATTTCCACACAAGTATCTTCAAATGTTTAAGAGACTTTTCCCCAAAGCCTGCAAACCCCAGCACCCTTCATCCTTTGGTTCATGTAACACAAGTTTTAACAGGAGCTAAGGATGCAAATGTGATGCTGCTGTAAGTAAGGTATGTGCACCGGCTTCTCCCAGGAATTGGAGAGTTTTCTCTGAGACTAGAAACATGAGTGATGGCAGGCTCAAGGCAAGCCAGGAGATGGCCAGGAAAAGCCTGGGAGGTGCCGTGCTGTATGGGAACAGGAAGGAAAAAAATCATGGGAGGTCCTACTTTAAAAGGGATAACTGGAAAAATCTGCCTCTCACCCCTATCATAGTCCAGGAGAGGATGTAAAATCAGCAGAAAAGAAAGTTCAGTAATAGCTGGGTAAAGCATGGAGTTACCCAGGACCTGGTCTGGAGGCAGGAGGGGAGAGCTCTGTGGTACCAAACCCTACCTGGTGCTTACGCTGGATCTTGAGGACTCGATCTGGGCTATTGAACATCCCCAACATGCTCTTGCAGGGCCCCTTCAGAAATCAAGGGTCAAACTCATTCTTCTGAGTAGGCAACAGGATTTACACCAAGTAATAAGTAAAGAGTACCCATTTCTCGTGCTGTAGCAGTAGTGCTAAATGAGCTGTGATAACAGCATCCATCAGTTAATAAGGCAGACACATAGCTTGGTTAGCTGTGATTCATGAGCTTATTTGCTGTTCACGGTTATTTGACTGATTCAGGTCCTCACAAAAAACACCACTGATGTCACCCAAAACCATGCAGAGTTTAACAAAAATATTCACATCAAATCTAACCCTGGATGAGCATGTTCTCTATTTGCTATCTTATTGCCCCAGACAAAACTTTCCAGGCATTTTTTAATGTTACCTTTGCAGGTATTATCTCACAAAGAAATAATGGAAGACAGAAAATCACATCCTGTCCCCCAGAGTTCTCTGTAACAGCTCAGGGAGCTGTGTATGCCCCAACACCCAAGCAGCAGCATGGGCACGGACTTCCAGCATGTTGTTCTCAGTATGCCTATGATGCACAGTACACACAGTTTCTAAGGAGATATTTCTGTGTTTTCTTTCAATGTACGTATTATATCTTGGGCTTCTATGAAATAACTGTAGCAACTATGGTAACACTGATACCTTCCGTGAGAAAGATTAGGCTATGGCTTTTGTGATTCTGAAATGAAATCTACCTTGCTGTTGAAAAATTCTGGGGTACAAGCCAAGCTGGGAATTAAATCACACCCCCAGGGCTGTTTTACAGTGCAAGATGGATAGATAGAGATTTTCAGCAGTTTGTTGAGAAGCCTGCCCAAGAATACTCATAGAGACTGGCTGCTGGTTTCCTCGGAATCAGACACATTTCTGGTAAGCAACAAGCAAACCTCAAAGTTGTACCTATCATTCCTTCGGTAGGAGAGCTGTTTTGTGAGCCCCTGTCACATACATACCTTCATAATCTTTTTCCAGAGGAATCAAAGACCTCATTCCAAAGTAGTGGGTCTCTTTTCACACTCCCTTGATTTTCTGCTAATCCATGTAGTTAGCCATCTCTCGCTGTGAAAAGTAAGCTAGCTGGTTCTCCTTGGACCTGTCAATTGTAGCTTCTCTTCACTATTCTCCCCTAAATGGGTGTGATGTAAAAGCTGACTGTATTTCATCTTCGTAATGGTTTAGCTATCTAGACTGGTAATTATCAATGCCTGAACGAGATTCAAACCCTCATATGCTTTGTCTGTTGCCAAGAGTCTGTTGCATCACTACATACAGCACATCACATACAGCAGCATTCAGGCAAACGATAGAAGGCACAACATAATAAATGAAAAATAAACTGCATTATGTCATGTATTTGGGCAAGACATCATAACTGCAGGGCACAAAATCACGTCTCTGCTGAGCTGCAGACACAAGGCTCTCTGCAGCAGAGCGCTTACCTAGCCAAGCTCTGGAAAAGAGAATCGAAGAAATTCTGCTTTTGCTTAAACAGGTCATGGTCTGAGCCAGCTCAGCAGGTAAATAGATGCTTAAACATTCATTAACTTGCTTTCAGAAACACTGCTCACCTGTGGGAATGGCTTCCTGAGTGGTGCTGGTGGCAGCCCAGTGTCCATGACCAAGGAAGAGCATCCAAAAACAGGACCACCAGTTCCTGCTGGGGGTTTTCCTCCCCATTCCCAGCCAGGCCACGATACTGTTCTGCTGTGGGTTTGTGCAGAGATCTGACTGGCTGAGGCAGCAGTGACACAAGGGCAGCAGAAACAGCATTATTTGATCCCTGCAGCCTGATGGTGCAGCAATCCTGAGGCTGGAGGTCTGGATGGGAACAGGGTATGGGGGAAGAGTCCCCTGAGAAGCCTGTGCCATCTGAAAGACCCCTCATACTATTCACATGTTGTGGACTGAGCCATCACCCTGCACCTTTGGCAGCAGCAGCACTGCTGTGCTTGGCAGTATCTGTCCCAGGCAGGAAAAGCCCCAGGAGGCAGTAGGTAGATCGTTAAAACACTGGGTTACCAGAAGTCTGCTCTAGAGAAACCATTTGAGCACACACAAATCAGTATACAAAGATGTAGCAGAGACATGTCTGAATGATGAACAACCCATATTCATTAAGGTTAGCTCATGCCAAATGCATCTAACTGCCTTCAGCATAGCTGCTAATGAAGAGGGTGACACAGAACACCATGCAAGGTATATCTGAATTTCAGAGACAAATCTCCCTATATAGTATCATCACATAACGAACAAAGAAACCACAAAATGCCAACTCAATTAACAAAAAGCAAGCAGAAAGAAAACCAAAACACAATGAGTGAGAGAATTATCTCAGGAAGGAGAAACAATACAATTTTCATCAGTTAGTGGAAAACAGTACCAAGGGGCTGTCCAAAGCATGCAAAAGGAATAAATGGCAATATTCTCAGCTAAATCTAGACCAAGTCATAGGAAGTGGGGATGGAGGTGCGTCAGTGTCAGGGGCCATCCTCTTGTACTGAGACATTTAGTACTCAGCACTCAGAACAAGGGAAGAAGAGGGATGGAGAAGCCTGAACCTTGCTCAGGAGGCTTGGATGCAAAGGGAAACCCAGAATTAACACTTGGAGGATAATGAGCAGACACCCTCTGCCATGGGCAGCAAAGGAGAGTCTCTCCCTCAAGTCAGGGCACGTGGCTCTACCCTCTCACTGACTAAGAAGCAAACATGCCTGCTTTCCCCAAGCCATCACCTCCACTGCAGTAGGGACAAAAACGCTTCTGATATCCCAGGCTCTGAATGAAGTCCAAGAAGCAATACTGACAGGGTAACAGCAGATTTATCACACCAAGCACAATGCTTCAGCCAGCTCTCAGTTTCAAGATTGAAGGCTTTTACAAAGCTGCCTTGTCCTACCAGTGCTCAGCAATAATCCTTACCCACATTCAGGTACATAATCCTAAATTACTCTCATGAGCTTGATGTCCAAGCTGTTCCAGCACACATAGCTTTCCAATGATGTCTGCACCACTCGGCTTACCCCAGTGAGCTTTCTGTGCTGAGCAGTTAGGCTGAGGGTGATCTCATTTTCAAGACTGCTGTTAATGCTTTGTTCTGAGCGTCGGTGTTGGAACAGGACTGAAGCCATTTGGGGTCTCTGTCTGATGGTACAAGGTAGTGGTGCAGAAGCAGATCACTGAATGCTGCTGCAGTGCAGGCAATGCTCCAACCTGTGCTGCAGAGTACAGGTAGCAGTGGTCTGGAGGGAAATGAGCTGCTTGCAAGTGGTTGTACCTGGTGTGCTCACTGAAGCAAATCCTCCCTTAGGGGATTATAGGAAGACTCTCCAGACAGCAAAGCAGAACCACATCTTATCCTGTCCTCCCCCAGTATTTTTTCCTTTGCCCCAATAATAAGGGTTGAGTTAAAGCATCCTCATGTGTAATGAAGTGTTATTCTGCCATGATCCCACACTAGCTAATAATGCCTCACTTAACAATGCCAAATCATATGACACTGCCCTCTGCAATGAGCTATCAATGAAAAGTAGCTGTCCCGTCAGAGGTGAAAGGAAAATGTAGTAATAAGCCTGCCCAGAAAAATCACCAGGGTCCTGCAGAAACCATGTGTTTGCTTTTACAATACAATAGTCTGTCACTTGAAGGCCTCATAAAAATCTCCTTGGGAGATGAGAACAGATAACTTGCTTTATGAATTCAGATTGATGGACCATCTAATTTGTCTGCTGGAGACAAAACCAATTGTTTCATGGGACACTATAAGGGATGCTTATACAGTGTGTCCCCATGAATAGCATTTCTGCTTATTGCCTTGCAAGTAATGGTGCTTCAGAGCATGAAGCTTTATATGCTTTCTTTCTGAGAGTCTGAGAGTCACATAAAAGAGAATCTGGCATATATATGTCCAAGTGTCATCTGTCTATAATATGCACATGCTTTCATGGTATATGTACGTATCTAAGACATACTGTGTTACTGGCAGTTGTTGAACCTTTGTGGTCTCTTGCCCCTCTGCCAGGATGTTCCATTAGTGCTTGTAGCTGAAAGAAGCAATAGTAATTTTCAAACCATCATTTTTGACAGTTTCACGCCTTTCTACCAGAACTGCAGCATATTCCTCACCCAGGTCTGCAGAAGTCATTGCTATTTCAAATCCATACTTGTATCCAACTTGAGTACTGTAATCAGTGTGATTTCAAGGTCCCCAGACATTGGGAGTTGTTAGGAGACAGTTTCTGGTACAAAATAAAAACTATGGCGAGCAAGTTTTAGAGCAAGATTTTGTTCCTTTGAGACAGAGATGACGTTTGCTTGCTGCCACATCTTGTCTCAGGTAATTTCCAACAGGAATTATGTGATCATTTAGTCAATGGCCTAAACCTTTTCAGCTTCGTTTCCCTTCTGCTACTCATTTTGTTCTTTTACTGGTGATACATATCAAACAAGGCAGAATTCAGAATTACAAGGAGCTCCTGGATCACCCCAAACTTCTATGATGGATTTACCATGAAGTTCAGTTAATAAGGAGTCGCAACAGACTGAGAAACTTTGGGCTATTCTGGAAATTTTTCTTTCCTTCTGAACTCGGACCTTTCACATCACGGTGGATAAACAAGTCCCTCATGAAGACTGGAAAGGAATCAGGTTTTATCTTTTACCATTATATTATTTCTAGGAGCACTTCATAGTCCACTGTCTTTCCTGAACCTGTCTTTACGGGTCAGTTATCTAACAGACTATCTTAATTTTTTACCTTGTTCTTGAATTAAATGCTCCAATGGTTCTTGCTCACAAAGAGTGAGTAGTACTTCTAAGGTTACTCTGTGTTCTATTTAAAAGAACTAGGCATTAACTTGCTTTCTCATTAGTGGAATATAAGTATTCTGTTGCCCTTCACAGATTGCAGGGCATAATGTGGAAATATATTCATCCTCTAGGTGAACTCTAATGATTGACATAGCTACTAAGACCATGAATATTTAGCAATATATTCAGACATCTCATCTATAAGTGGCAACAGGTTGAAAATAAACCTTAAGCTTGTTTGAACTCCAGCATTCAAATGCCACCACCACCATCGTGGCTCTTCTTCCAGCAGTTTCTTAATGACTCACTAGTGCCCTTGTGAGATACTTCTGGTGAGAAGCTGAAGGATTGATCTTTAAGCTGAACATTGCAAATATAAAGTTTAGTGTCCTATATTTCTGGTTAGCTCTGGGGGCATCAATCCTAGTTTAAGGGCAGATGTTTATTTCAATCATGCTGTGATTCACAGTGAGGATGGAGAAATGGAGGGACGGGGGATAAAAAAAAGAGGAAAACATCCCTCTGAGGGTCAGTGACATTTGGCACCAAGTGTGTGGAAACTAAAACGGTCACACCATGTCATGGGGTTAGCAGTAGAGGTCATTTTTTCTCCTTCTTAGTAGCTGGTGCAAGCACTGTGGTTTTGAGTTTCGGCTTGGGAACAGAACTGATAACAGCAATGTTTTTAGTTAC
>JBCJKH010068269.1:0-28507 GCA_039877255.1 Loriculus beryllinus | reverse complement strand
TGTCCCTGTTTATGGCAGGGGGGTTGGAACTAGATGATCTTAAGGTCCTTTCCAACCCTAACTATTCTATGATTCTACGATTTAGTCCACTTCTCTAAAATGAGGGACATTTAAGTATACCTGTCTTGTCCCTGAGTGATACCCGTTTCATTCATTCTTATGATGCAACAGTGATAGCAATTCCACAACTCCCTAACTAATCTACTTTAGAGCAGAATAATATATCCTAAGCTTTGTATAAAATATTCTATATTAATATATTCTACAATTATATGTTTGAATTCCTGATCAGTTTTCATCTTTGCTGTAATCCCTAGGCTGTTTACTATAATTTAGGAGTCTAGCCAATTATTCCCTGACACTTTGAACATTTCATTCTCAAACTTCACTGTTTTCTGAACAGTTTTCTGAAATTCACTGAATTTCAACTAAATTATCTCAGGCTTTTTCTCAGTTTATCAGGATCATTTCAACTGTATTCTTTCCTTTGAACGTTTTTGAAATGTTCCTATCACCGAGATGAAAACATGCTCAGTTTTTCTGCACAAACAAAAAAAAAAAAAATATCAGCCTCAAACTTCATAACAATCATTTGAGGATTCTAATTAATATTCCCTCTCATTGTGTTGAAAAAATGACTCATTCTTTCAGTTTTTTTTTTCTGAAAAAAAAAAAAAAACCAACGCGCATTTTTTCAGAATTGAAATGAATTAATAAATTCTGTACTTTTTTTTTTTTTATTTTAATACTATTTGGAACAACTTCCAGGTATTTACTGTAGAAAGGAAGTACTGAATCTGTTGCTTCTATTGCTCTTCAGGCTAGTTTCAATGTCAGAGAAGAAAGTTTGAAATGGCTTCATTGTGAAAAATTTGTTTCAGTTGTCTCATCCTCTAGTTAATGAAAATTTGCTTAATGAAAATTTTCAACATTTTTCGTGGGATAGTATTATTTTAAAACTCTTTCTATTATTTTTAGGTATGGAGAATTGATGGAACCATTGAGAGTCCACCTCGGTTAAAAGTTATTCACAAAACATTTGGCACACAGAACAGCAATTCAGACATGATATATTGTCGTTTGAGTATGCCAATTGAGTTCCACTCATCGTTCAACTTCAGCATGGGTGTGGAAAATACCTCATCTGATATTTTCCAAAAACGGTTAGTCTTGGTTTTAGTTACCTCTATTTCCTGCTCTTGATGCAAATGTGAAATGTTCTATTATCATACACTCAAGATTTCATACTTGGTTTTGCGCTAAACAGACAGTAGCACAGGATGCATATTACAGAGATTTTTTCATTCTTGGTGGTTTTAATAAATTTAGAACTCTGCAGAATGCTGTATCCAGGTAAGACAGAACCATTTTCTGAAAAGGTACATTGCAAGGTTTACAGTTATTCATTGCTAGGAAGTTACCATCCTTTTAAAATCATTGGGATTTGCAGAGCTCTTCAGCCAGGCTGGAAAACCAGCTCAAGAGTTTTTGCCCACTGGATTAATGCTCCTCTGCAATACTTTTTCAGTAGCTTATTGTTACTGGAAAAGTGTCTAATTAATGCAAACAAGAAAATATGGTGGGACAGATTTTTCAAGATACCCGGCACTCCTATGTTCAGCACCTTCCAACATTACCTACATCTGAAGTGAATTGATATAAATTTCTCATCACCATCTCTCTCCACCTTAACTGCAATCAGTTATGTTGGGTGTATATTTGTATCCTGTACAGTTTTTGTGTGCTCAATTTACTAATGCATGATCAGTACCCAGCAAACATGAGTACACTCAGTTTAATATTGAGTACTTTTTCCCCTACTTTTTTTTAAACTAATTTACTGATGTTTCTTTATCTTCAGAAAGCATAGCCAAGAAATTGCTGTTCCTTCCACTACAGTAAGTAAATACATTTTGATGATTAGTTCTTCTTCCTTTATGAAGTAGACTTAGTTGTGGCAACATGTTCATTATACAATAATCTTTTGAAATAAACCTTTTTAATAATGCAGTGATATAACAATTTCTATAAATAAAAATTCCCAGAACTGTATGACTTGTGGCATAAACCTCACCGTCTTAAACCACTAGTGTAGTTTTGTTGTTTTTTGTTTTATTTCTTTTTCTTAATTTATAAGCATTTTAAATGACTTGCTAAAAAAGAGTTAATTTTTATTATTTGTTTGATATATAGAAGATATTTTTAATCAGTGAGTATTCCTTGATACAGTAATTTAGATTTCTATTACTAATATGTTCTTTTCCTCTTTTCAGTATTTTTATTCGCTACGGATATTTGCTGGCCAAGACCCATCCTTTGTCTGGGTTGGCTGGGTAACACCAGACTATCATTTTTACAGTGAGAATTTTGACCTAAATAAAAATTGTACAGTGACAGTTACTTTAGGTGATGAGAGAGGCAGGGTTCATGAAAGGTATGGGTTTATTTATCACTTACTAAGAATGTATTTTAATACTGTTGTTCAAAAGTAAATTATTCACAACCTTGATGATATTTTAAACACCAATTTAAACTAATGAGAAAATTGATTATGGAGTAGGAGTGTTCTTTTCTCATTTATATATGAATGTGTTTTGCATAGATTCATTAAAATGAGTATATTTATCATTAATGTTCTGTTTGAAATAATGATTTGTGTTGCTGCTTTCTTTTAACATCCATATTTGGTAACTGTGGATGAATCTGTTACTTGTTTCAGTGTCTTTTATCAGCACATGTAAGCATGTCAAATTGTTCCATAAATATAACAAGGGAACATAAATAAAAGTGCTCATAGTCTGATCCCTTACCCATGATGCTTACATTATTTAAAAAAAGGGAGTTTGTTAATGAGGAAACGTAAAAATAATAGTGGCACAAGCACCTTTGAGGATGTCTACCTGTTATTCCATTCAAAAGTATATCTTTACTGAATACTTAGTCAAATTCAATATGACCTATGATTCATTCTTGCTTTTCTTTCAGTGTGAAGCGCAGCAATTGCTATATGGTTTGGGGAGGAGATGTAATTGCCAATTCCCAGAGATCAGGTCGCAGTAATGTTGATTTAGAAATTGGATGCTTTGTTGACCTGGCTACTGGAATGTTGTCGTTCACAGCCAATGGGAAAGAGCTTGGCACTTGTTATCAGGTATTATCAGATTTTCAGGAAGCTCTACTAAGCTGGTCACTTTGATGCTGTCATAATTGGTTTTTTTCCTCGTTTATAAATGTAACTGAGCACTATTTATGTGACAATAACATGTTTTACTTTTTTATCCTGTTTTATCCCTCCTTTTCTCTCTCTTTTTTATAAGGCTACGTTTTTCTAACTTCTTACAGTTGTCTCAAATGTTGGGGGATCTGTTGGTAGATCTGTTCAGAAAACTAGAACTAGATCATAGGATCATAGAATGATTTGAGTTGGAAGGGATCTTAAAGATTATTGAGCTCCACCCCCCTCTGCCATGAGCAGGGACATTTTACATTAGACTAGGTTGCTCAAAACCCCATCCAGCCTGGCCTTGAACACTGCCAGTGATGGGTCAGCCTCAACTTTTCTGGGCAACCTGCTCCAGTATCCCACCGTTGTCACTGTAAATGTCACCCTTGTAGTTCTAGGGCAACAAACTCCCACGAATCTGTAATACAGATAAAACTTTGGTGTTATTTAACTAAATTTAATGGAATGTTGTATACTAAATCCATTGAAAACTAACTGTTGAAAAAAGTATAGCCAACAATTCATGTAAAGATACAATGATATATTGCAACAGGATTGTTACATGAGTGGGTGAAATGTTTCCCAACTTTTCATTATTTCAAGTAATTTAAATATTTTCTATGTTTTTCAAAGTAGTGAAAATAGTCTTTTGTAGTTTTCATATGCATTTCTTGAATATTCTTACCATAAAATAAAATCTTTAAAATAATCACTCACCCAAAGTGCAGCTAATGACTGATAGTTGGCTGGTAGAGGCTGAAAGATAATTTTTATAACCTTATAACCATTTGCACTTTTTAATTTTCTTAACTGAAGTAGAGGGACAATGTTTGTTTGCTGTTTTCATTCTAAAATGCCTACAGGTCAACATATTGAGGAGAATAAAATGATTTTGTGTAGTTTTTAGTATTGAATACTAAGGTGATATTTGGAAAAAAAATCAACCCCTCTATAACAGAAAAGTAAATGAAAGATAGCATGTGTATGCATATATATATATATACATATATATATATATGTGAGATTTTGTCATTAATTATCAGCCAATGCGAAGGTGTGTGTAGCAGAAAAGAGATCTTAAATGCAGGTTTACAAGATGTTTTGTTTTACTCTGAGTTAGTAATAGTTTTTTGACTTTCAAGCAAGATCAGAAATTACAAATTCTATTATTATTACTAGGAAATGTCTATCTTTGGTCAGAGTCTGAGACTTACCTTGTCTCAGTAAGGTAATTTTAGGCTTTAATGAAATAAACCCCATTGTTTTATTAGTAGTGTCTTTCAGTCCATGATACCTTTTGTTTCTGGATTTGGGTTTGGATTTTATTACCTGCAAAAAACATAAATTAGACTGTACATACCTGTCCTTAAATTATTTTGTCTATCCTGATAGTCAAAGTTCTGAAAAAAACCCAAAACCAAACACCAAAACCAAGCAAACAAACAAATAAACCAAATCAAACAAACAAACAAAACCAACCAACCAACCAAACAAAAAACCAAACAAACAAACAAAACCAAACAAAAAAACCCACCAAAAACCAAACCTATAAACCTATTCTGCATGCAAATTTTTTGGTATGTGGTATTTTACATTCATTTAACTTATATTGTATTTTGGAGCTGTTTTCTTATCTAAAAAAATTACAGATTTTTTTACTTCTTCATGACTGTTTATTATTTTTCAATTGTTTTTAGTTTGCTATCCTCAAAATTAGAAGTTGCACTCTTTCACAGCACAAATATTGTAATTGTACTTAGTGTGCAGAATGTATGTGCATAGTACACAAAACACACTATGATATGAATAAAATATTTAATTGAACTCCTGAAATCCTGAATTGTTTGTATAGAATGTACCTTTATTTTGCCACCCTGGAGCATTGAAATCTTTTTCACAATATACCCTTTTATGTATCTTTTTAATTCTTCTTTTCCTGGCAGTGGGGGTGGGTGATCTTGTAGAGAATTCTTCAGAATAAACTGGTATTACTACTCTCATATGTACTTTGAGTGCAGCTATGGGAAAATCAGGATAATGTAGCTGTCAAAAAAACCCCAAACCTGATCAGACACTTTAAAATGCAGCACTGTCATTCAGTGTGATTCACTGTAATTTTCGTAAGAATGGAGACAAATGCTGAGCCTGGAAATAAAGAGATCTTTGAAAAAATTGCATTCTTGTACTTTTGAAGTATGGATCAGAAGTTCACTTACCGTCATAGGAAGTAAAGATTTGCACTGTCCTTACCAAATGATGTTCTCTCATGCTCATCTTACTCCATTCTGGTTCCATCTCTCAGATTTATTTTTTTTTTAATTAGCTTTTTGGGGACTGAAATATTTTGTCCAGCATAAAATGTAAAATAAATCTAAAAAGTGTCTGTTGGTCTGAAAAGCTGTATTCTACTCTCAGTCTGTGTTGAGGGTGCTTTTCCAATAACAAGAGTCAAAGGATGTAGCTGTAAAGTGGCTAGACTTTTAAGGAGCTGCTCTACAGTTCGAATCGGTGCTGAGAGCACATAAAGCAGTAGATACATCTGCCTGAAAGTTAGGTGAGCCTGGAAAGATAATTAAATGCAAGACAATTCAGCAAATGGTTTACTATATTAGAGGTGCACTACAGGTAGATGCTAATCAACACTTTAATACAATGTCTGCAGTTACTTGATACTAAAGTGTAAGCTGTGTAGTATTTATTATATATCTCATAACATTCTGGGAGGAGGTTCTTGTTGCTTTTTTAAATTTCTTAAATTTTTTAATCTCATTTCTTTTCCAGGTTGAACCAAACACAAAGCTTTTTCCAGCAACTTTTGTACAGCCCACAAGCACAAACTTGATTCAGTTTGAACTTGGTAAATTAAAGGTACAAAATATTTTCTATAAAGGTGCTTTTTTTTAATATTCATTTCCACAAAAATTCCTGTTCAGTTGAATTTGTTTAGGAAGGCTGAATCAAAGGTGTGACTTTTTATTTGACTTCTACATTTACTTGTGTAAATGTAATTATTATATGAAATCAATTGTTCAACAAATCTAAACTGCATTTGATCAAACTAATGTTATTTGGGGAGAATGCTGTAAATGTTTGGGGGTTTTAATGGATTTTATTACAATCACATATTTCTATGAGTTCTTTGCTACCACTAAATTGTTTGGGTATTATAGGTTTATTCATGATCAGATGTTACAAAAATGATTTTAATACACTTGTTTGTTTCAGAATACCATGCCTTTATCAGCAGCAATTTTTAAAAGTGAAGAAAGAAATCCTGTTCCTCAGTGTCCCCCTCGTCTTGATGTGCAAACAATTACACCTGTTTTATGGAGCAGGATGCCAAACAACTTTCTAAAAGTAGAAACTGAGCGTGTCAGTGAACGTCATGGGTGGGTTGTACAATGTCTGGAGCCTCTGCAGATGATGGCACTACATATCCCAGAAGAAAACAGGTACATTGGGAAGGAGCTACAGTGACTTGATGTGGACCAAATGTATTGAAAGCTGATATCTGGGTGTTAGTTAAACCTGCCTTGGAGAACATTTACACTGGAGCTGATGAGAATTTATCTGCTGTAATATCCTATTTGTGAAATTCAAGTAGATACAGGAGGCTGAATAACTAATGCCATGTGACGACGTTTGCATACACAAAACGACTGATTTTATTTACATTATAAAAATAATATCTTATATCTCTAGGTCTTTAAGCATAGAGATTTTCTCAGCTTGAAAAAAAAACCCACAAATAAAAAGAACATGCATGTACTGCTTTGCTGATTTTTTCTGTAATAAAAACATGTAATCTGTTCCTGTTTCATCTGCTCTGAATTAACATGAACTAAGTTTTTATGTTCTTATTGACAAGATCCTGACTTTCTTAGATTTTCATTAGGTTTTATCCTCACACTGAGGATAATAAAAATGTATCCAAATATCAAATATGGTAACCAGTTACAAATAAACTATAAGCAAAATCATGGCAGAAAGGTAATCTGCTGTTGCATTCATCAGCTATTTACAAATACATTTCTTACAAAAACAAGCCCTAATTTACCATAGCTTTCAAAGAAGCTTCTCTGTCTTACATTTTTCTTTTCTTTTTCTAAGGAGTACTAATTGTAGATAATGTCATCAAATTATTACCTGTGGTTTAATGATGCACGTTAAGATTGTCAGTATCAACTTTAACATTAATAATTTAAAGTGGAACTGACCAAAATGTGAAGATGTTATAAAACTTTTCTTTTACAAAATTGACTGGTGTTCTATTTCTTTATTTCATAACAGATGTGTTGATATTTTGGAACTATGCGAACAAGAAGATTTGATGAAGTTTCACTTCCATACTTTAAAACTCTATTGTTCAGTTAGTGCTCTAGGTAACACTAGAGTTGCTTATGCACTTTGTAGCCATGTGGACATATCTCAGCTGTTTTATACAATAGATAATCAATACTTACCTGGACTTCTACGTTCTGGATTCTATGACTTGCTAATTAGTATTCATTTGGAGTACGCAAAGCAAGCCAAGCTTATGATGAACAATGAATTTATCATTCCAGTTACAGACGAAACTCGAACTATTAAATTATATCCTGATGAAACAAAGAAGCACGGATTACCTGGAGTGGGACTTAGCACTTGTCTGAAACCAAGCTTTAATTTTTCTACTCCATGCTTTATTGTGACCACTGAAGAACGTCAGACATCCAGCCCAGAGATACCGCTTGATACACTCAAATCCAAGGCCATAAGTATGCTAACAGAGGCAGTACAGTGTAGTGGTACTCATATTCGAGACCCTGTTGGAGGAGAGGTTGCATTCCAGTTCGTTCCTGTCCTTAAACTGATAGCAACATTGCTCATAATGGGTGTTTTTGATGATGATGATGTGAAGCAGGTACTGCTTCTCATTGATCCCACTGTGTTTGGTGATCACAAAGAACAAACAGAAGAGAGGACAGAGAAGGAAGAAGTTACACAAGTTGAAGAAAAAGCCGTAGAAGCTGGGGAGAAAGCAATGAAAGAAACAAAAGCTCCCATGAAAGGCTTATTGCAGACAAAATTGCCAGAATCTGTTAAGCTTCAGGTGACCATTTAATTAAATGTATCACAAATGTTCTACTGTTGATGAAAGAATGGTAGCGCTTTCTGTCTGCTCCATAAGTTGTTAAATTTGAAATCCTGAAGATTTTTATTCCTCTTTGGCTTGTTACCTAACATTAATAACAAATTTTTATGTCAATGCAATTCTTTCTATATGTATCTACAGTCAAAACAGATATGCAAGTACTTATTTCTTAGGTGTTTTTAAAAGAGAGAGGGTTGACCAGAGGATCTTTAATGGACCCTTCCAACCCAAAATATTCAATGATTCTGTGAGTTCTATGTGTTTTGCAGTGAACGACTGAACGCTATATAGCATTACTGATCAGATAAAAAAATGCATAAATTTGTCACTTTTACAGTGTTAAAAAAAAATATAGCGGGAAAAAAGTCTCTCATTTTTGCAGTCTATTGCAGTGTATAGTATCCACTGCAGTTCTTCTTCAGTTAGTTTGTTAAACTGTTGAACTTAAGTCTGTTTTTTCTATTCTAGATGTGTCATTTGCTCAATTATTTCTGTGACTGTGAGCTACAACATAGAGTGGAAGCAATTGTATCATTTGCAGACCGCTATGTATCAAAATTGCAATATAATCAAAAATTCAGGTACAATGAACTCATGCAAGCCTTGAACATGTCTGCTGCTTTGACTGCCAAGAAAACTAAAGAATTTAGGTCTCCTCCTCAGGAACAGGTAATATTAAAAAAATGGTTAATCTAAAGATTAAAGAAAATTCTTTGTGATGATAAAATAGAGTTCTGTTTTCTAAACTACCATTGGAACTGCTAGGGAACCAAAATTGATTATGAAATAAATATATTAAGATGCACCAAAATACTGAATGTCAGAATGCTTATACCTGTACTCCAGAATTCAAGCTCTAAGATGACTTAGAATTTCCCAGCAGTATTACTGCCCAATGCTGAGGAGCCGAGATTCATTGAGTTCTGCAAAATGATAATTTGATAAGTTTGATTGCTAAAAGTTAGCACAAAGTTGGTGTTGTGGTGACATCTGTATGATGAAAATAGTCTTTTCTACCTCCAGGAAATAGCTTTATTATTAAGTGTAACTGTATTTTGATGTTAAGGCTTACCAAGTACCATTGCTTTAGTATTTCCCTTAGGCTGTATTAGGCTGTGCTTTATTTCAATTTAACTATAAATTTGATCATAAATAGGTAACGTATGGCTATATATTAGACTACGTCTTAGGCTATCTCAGTGTTTTAACTATGTTTTAATTCCTTTAAAGATTAATATGTTGCTAAATTTTCAACTGGGAGAGGATTGTCCCTGTCCAGAGGAGATCCGGGATGAGTTATATGAATTTCACGATGATCTTCTAAGTCACTGTGGTGAGTAGCAAGGTTTTTGTTTTACTCAGTTCATGGAACTGCATTCTTTTAGTGACCTGTAGTTAACAGCTTGTGGTTTTTGTTTGAACCCATGGTGCTTCCCATATCGTCCTGTGCTTGTATCGTTAAGGGTTCTGTCTATCATCTTATGCTACTATTTCTGAGTACCCTATTAGAATCTCCAGCGGCCATCAAGCTTTGATTTTATAAGCCAGTTTCAGTTTTTAAACTTCCTTAGCCTTGGCCTTGGCCAAGGACAGGTATCTGAGTGTGTTTTATTGGGTCAGTGAGTATCTGGGTTGTGTTTCATCATCTTACTTCTGAGCAAGTATCAGAAGTTCTTAAAATCAAGATTTGTATCAGTAAGGTTAGCTATGTTAAGGACGGTAATTTAGTTGTTTTAACACAATTTGTTTATGACAATCCTGTGTTAACTGTTATTCATCCTTGCTTAAAGTGCTCACCAATAACTGTTTCTTTCATTTCAGTATTTTTATTCCATGCATTAAAGTGAATAGTTAACATCTTTCTCCCCATTTTAATTAAGAAAGATATCATCATCTCCATTGTTCAGTGACTTAACATTTGATCTGACCTCTGTTTTTCAAATATATTGCCTATTTGGCATTAGAGAGTTCTCTGAGACTCCAGGATGAAGATTATATGAAACCTCGATGAAGATTATAGAAAACCTTAAAATCTTGTTGCTGGTATTATTGATTTAGTTTAGCTCCTGATCACTCTTCATCTTCTCTACTGATAATAGTGGTGTTTTGTTTTGGTTTTTTTTGTCTTTCTAATGGTGTACTTTTATTATTGTTTACTGCATTATAAATGTGTATGTTGAATAAGAGAAAGAATTGGAGATAGACAAAGTACAGTCTCATGATTAAAATAGTTTAGCGATCCTCTGGATTCTAAACAAATCCCTATTCATTATGTTGTACAGGTTTATTACTGGTGGCCACTATGGATAAATGGTCCTCATTAGCTGTGTCCTGACTTAGTCCTGAAAATCAGTACTAAGTAATCACAGCTGCAGTTAAAATGAATAGGAGTTGTTGCTGGAATATTTAATCATCTTTTTAATACTAAGCATTCTTGGTGGTCTAAGTGGAAAAATATGTATGCAATCAAGTAATTAAAGGCTGCTCCATAATGAATATCAGCAAATAGCCTGAATTAAAATTACTCAGGCAGTCTTAATCCTAGGATGTCCGAACTGTGAGTGGTTAATTTTGCAAGCAAAATGATAGTCCTCCATCATAATTTTTGTGTGTTATTTCTTAGTTGTAAACAAAACAAATTTTCAACAGATTTTATTGCATATTGTGAAATTGACACTTATCTGGGTTGGAACCATCTGTTCCAGTGCACAGACCTCTGCCACTTAAATTAAGCAATTAGCCGATAGCAACATGAGATGGTCAGCTTCTGAATGAATTGCAACTCTGAGAGGATGCAGAATGAATAATAAACAATACGGAGCAGTCACATACCCCATCTCCTCCAATTAAACACTGTTTTACCTCATCATTGTCCATTTCAGCTATTAAAAGTTCTCCCCCTTGCTGTCTCTCTTGCTTCTAGGTCCTAGCTTTTTTTCCAATGCCTGATATGATCTTGCTTTCTGTAACATCCTTGTCTGCTTCCTCTTTCCTCTCATAGGCTACATTTCCTGTTCTTACTTTTTCTAGTATTTGACTATAGCCTTGCTTCATTCTTAGCTTTTTATTTTGTCCAGCCAGTCTCACTTTTCCCATTCCTTAAATTCCGTATGTAGTCTTCAATTCAGTTTCTAGTTCGCTCATTCTCTCGCTCTGAATTTTCTTCTTCCTAGTCACTTAGTCACTCCTCGTCATAACTTTAGCTCTTTCCTCTTGGTAGCTACCAGTTTCTCCAACTACATTATTTATTTTCCCTTCTTAGCTTCTTTTTTTAATACCAGTTTTAGCCTCTGCAATTTATTATTTTCCATCTGCTCCAGCTTGTATCTCTTCAGTATTCTGTCTGGAAATCTTTTCCTTTTTTCAGTTTCACTTTGACCGGCAGCCAAATAGCAAAACCTTGCATCTCAGCACAGCACAATTAGCTCTATTCTGAAGGGAACCTACTTAGATGTTCTGTACTTCTGCACATAACACACATGGTATTTGATCATCACTAAAAGGTGTGAAAGATCTGAAAATGCTTTAAATGGTGAACTGAGCTATATTAAGTGTAAACTGACATCCCATCTCATCATTTACATTTTCGTGAATAACATGTATCACTGGTTAAGTCTATGAACATCTCCCTTCTTATAGTTTTAAATCCAGTTAATATATTTGTTTATGAATGCTAAATATCTCAACTGAAAAATTGTACTATTTTGTGAGATACAGCCATGCAATTCTTTAGCTTACATTCTGCAATATGAAATAAAAGATCACGTATTTCATTAAATATGACTTGAATCCAAAGTAATTGCCATACTAGAATCCTAGAAAAAACAAAACCAAACCAAACCAGCCATCTCTTTGGTCATAATACTAGAAAAAAAAATACTATAAGTCTATGTGTAAGAAGTATGTGTACTAAAATAAGCATAATTTGAGAGGCGCTACTGTAGCTAACATCTTAAAGCTACCGGCATTACTACATACATTTTTCCTGTAGAAATTTGCTGGTTAAAAAAATCCTGTAGATATTTGGTATTGGTTAAATATTGAAGGATTTAATCTTCAAAGGTTTAGTTTTGTTTCTAAACAGTTTTATTATCTGCTAAGGTATACCACTAGAAGAGGAGGAAGAGGAAGAAGAAGATTCCTCCTTTACTGGAAAACTCCGTTCTTTAATGTACAAAATCAAAGGTCCACCAAAAGCAGAAAAAGTAGAACCTAAGGAAGAAGAAGAGAAATATCCTAGTAAGTTTTCTTTCAACATAAATACTTCCATGATGCAAGTATTAAAGATGTACTCTGTCAACAAGAGTGTATTTTCTGTTAAAACTTCATAGCAGACTGAAGGAGACTAACTGCTTAAGTGCCTTCTGCCTCTTAGAACAATCATCCTACATAATGAACATCTTAGATCCAATTGCTACAAAGAAGTTAAAATTGGTGGAAGATTTTGGATCCAGATCATTAACTCTGGGGTTGAAAATTTGCATATTCTTTACAAAGAAATGCAACAAGTTGTTTATGGCACAGTAATCTAGACTCAACCATTCTGAACTTGAGAAGTTTTCATTTATATGGTTTGTTTTTTTCTAAATACAAAGCTTTCTTCTTTACAGCTTTAGTCCCATTTCATTTTTCTTTGCTGCATGAGAAGCTTTATGCATCCCAGTACCAAGATATTTGTGACAAAATGGTTTTGCAGTTCTGTGTTTTTATATTAAAAGGGATGGCTTTCATGTATGGTAATGGTGACTATATACGTTCATTAAAACTAATAACTTGCTCTGATTTATCTCAAGCATCACATACGTGCACATATATATTCCTTACCCTATCCTTTCTGAATTTAATTAAATATTCAATCTATTTTACTAATTAAGCAAGGAATTAATATCTTTATTTTCACAAGTACAAATTCTGTATTTCTAAATGCTTAACAGAATTTTCCAGAATTCAGTATTGACATTCTTTATTCTGCTCTTTGCTTTTATAAATCTTTCAGATGTGTCTCTACAGGGCAGAGAAAAATACTGATTAGATGTCATCAGTCTGCTTGAAAACTTTCCACTATAGTTTATAAATTTCATATCCCTTCACAGTGAGCTTTCATGTTGCCTAAATATACATAAGGAGACTCAATTTATCATCTTTTTTTTTTTTTAATGTTCCTTTCTGCAGCAGAATATTATAGGGGAAGAGGACTGAAATATCACTGTGTTTGCTGAGTAATACTGACATGTCTTTAAAGTAGAAATATGTCACTCAAAACATTTGGAAAGTTTGTGTATATGTTTTGAAAATAACGAGATGAGAGGCAATTTAATCCATAAACCTAAACCCAATGTATATATATATGGGGTAATGTATTTTACATCAGTGAAAACAGTCCTTCCACCTTGCATAGCTGAGTAAACACAGCAGAGAACTGAGAGTAGCTGTTGAAAGAATACAAGAATTTATTTAATATTAATTAGTTTAATGGTGTTTAAGAGTAAGCCAATAGAGTGCTGTTATTCCTTTGTTTTCAGATCTGTACTGCCCTGAGGCAGTGATTTATAGAATCACAGAATGGCCGAATGGCTGAGGCTGGAAGGAACCTCTAGAGGTCATGCGGTCCAGTCCCCCTGCTCAAGCAGGGCCACCTAGAACAGGTTATCTAGGACAGTGTCCAGACAGCTTTTGAGTATCTCCAAGAGTGGAGAGTCCACTACCCATGGTCAGTGTGTGCCAGTGCTTAGGCACCCTCACAGTAAAAACATTCCTTTTGTTCAGCTGGACTGTCCTGTGTTTCAGTGTGTGCCCATTGCCTTTTGTCCTGTCACTGGACTCTGAAAAGAGCCTGTCCCTGTTTTCTTTACACCTTCCATTCTGGTATCTATATGGATTGACAAGATTGACCCTGAGCCTTCTTTTCTTTAGGCCAAACAGTCCAAGCTCTGTCTTGGTTGATGAGCTTTCTTCTTAAAAGGCCTGACACTCCGTATTGCAAGGCACTGGCGGATTGTTGGGTTTGATTTATATAATGTATGTATCATCTGATAACATGTATATCCATTTTGTATATTGTATTAAGAGAAAGCTGTGCAAAGCTTGACAAGTTAACGAAAGTGTTACTCTTGAATTAAAGTTAGTTCTTGCAAGAAACAAATGTATGAATCCTCTGCACACAGAGGAATGATGGATAAACTTCACACTGTAAGTCAGTTTTTGTAATACAAAAAGATGGAAAGTTTATATTTTCTGTAGAAGAGTAAATTAAAATTACATTTGCTTATATGCAAATATGCTTGCCATATTTCACGTCTTCTTACTACTTTACCATGCCTAATGGTGTAAAGTAAGCAGAGTAGAAGACTAAAAATTTGTTTCAGCATGTTTTCTTCATATTCTTACAACCATATTTAAAAACATTATCCCACAGGTATTTGAACACTTACAGGGTATAATATGTTTTGTTATATACCTTTATGCAGAGGAAATAAAATAAAATCTTCCCTTTTTTTTTTTTTTTTTTTTTACTGCATTCAATCAGTTTTAACTTGTAAGTACTACCAGAGCTTGTAATGAGTGTTATACTGTACGTGAACTATTTTTGGTTCTCTGAATGCTGGATTTTCAGAGAAACCAAGCATGCTCATAACCACAGAGGGATGTCATATATAGCACCTGGTCATTTCTTCATAATGCTCTGAAGAATATTATTTAGTTGGTTAACCAATTTAAGAAATAATGCACATGCATTAAGTATTTGATAACTGCATGTAGTCATTTTAGCAATGGAAAACTGAAAATAGATAATTGCATGTATTAATGGTATCTCAAAGATACACTAAGTAAAGGAAGCATTGAAATAAAAAAATGTTACAGATACTTACCTGTAGTGTTTGTTATAGAGTTTTGTTCAACCCCTTTCCTGCTTGAGAGCAA
This sequence comes from Loriculus beryllinus, assembly GCA_039877255.1. Lineage (NCBI taxonomy): Eukaryota > Metazoa > Chordata > Aves > Psittaciformes > Psittacidae > Loriculus > Loriculus beryllinus. The sequence goes on along the minus strand of JBCJKH010068269.1, from coordinate 13,229 downwards.
AATAGAACTTGTTTGTAAATGGAAGTTATCTCAAGTTGTGTCTACTTCAGTTGAGTAGCAATTTGTCATTATTATTTCATCTCTGCAATATTTCATATTGCATTTTGAAGGTATATTGTTATTTTGGCTCTACTTCCTCCAATAAATTATTTATTGTTTCTGTAACCGTCAGGGAAGGACTAGTAGCAAAACAAAGTGTTTGTATTCCTCCTACTACTATGTCTTCTTAGGATATGTATACACATAAATAGACATACATGCACAAAAACACCCCAAAACACTTGAAATCACAGACTTTTTAGCCTATTATTCCTGTACATGTACATTTTTATACCCTATTCCCTAACAAATGAGGGAGTGTTCATGGCCTAAACAGGTGAGATGGGCTCTGTGCTTGCAGTTCCTTTACAATCTGCCATTTTGTTGAGCCTATTTGAGCAACTTACCTGGCTTTTCCTGCCATGTATTAACCACTGTGATGTTGACAAGTAGAGTGAATCTCAGAAATTTTGTCTTTGCTGTCATATGTTTGTGAGTTTTCAGTCCTCAGTAGTGACTATGGATAGTGAGGAAGAAGTAAGGAAAAAAGACAGGTCTTCAGGTTTTCCTTTAGGCCATAAATTTTTGCTGAGGTTTCTGATTACCTTTGCAAATCAAGACTGGGTTTTGCCCATCTCTAAATTTATATAAGACTATCCAATTGTTATGTGCAGAATTGTGCAAGTGACTTGATACTGGTCTTCCAGCCAGCAATGGCAGTAAGTAATTTTATTTCAAATTTGCTCAGTTTGGCAATAGGTCCTTGTACAGACCCAAAGCAGTTAATTTTATTTCAGACTTGATCATTTCATCAAGAGTTCTAATGCCAAATTCTGATTCAGAACATTTCTTACATGATCTCCTTGTTCTCTAGAGCACCAGCGATGGTTTGTCCTGCCCTGAATGTATTTTTTGGTCTGTTAAGCTTGTTATTAGGTTTTAAATACATTAAATCTTATAACAATCTCATGTGCTGCATGAAAAAAGGTTTTATTCCCCTGTGACTCATCTGTTAGCACCTGATTTTGCTTCAATGGCAATAGGATCTACTCTGTATGTGGGGAGTATCATTTCTTCTGTAAGACTTCATGTGGATTCTGTTGTCGTGAGTCAGGAAGCACTCACTCCTAACCCCTTGGAGCACATGGTGTTTGGTCCTTGGAACAGAGCATTTTACGTATTTCATATACTGGAGCTTTGGGTCACAAGAAAAGCAGGTTGAACAAGCTTCTACATGTCTGTTTTTCTAGAAATTTCAGATAAGCTTTTGTGGCTTGGGCTTCTCCTTGAAGTGCTTTCTCCTTGAAGTGATGCATAGTACAAATACACATATGGATGAAGTCATTCAAAGAGCAATGAAAAATTATGTATTCTATTCTGTTCTTGACTGTAGCTGGAGACTGTCATATGTAGTGCATATGTGCAGTTCCACTTTACCCCCAGGAATTCTGGAATTCGGAGAGTGAAAGGCAATGCATGTCTGAGGTACCTCCATCTTCTTATATCCATGAAGAGGGGTGGTGGTGTGTATGGTATGTACTTATTGCCAAGACTAAAAGTCTCTGGCCTCGATCATCTGGTCATACATACTCAGGCAGTGAATATTGGTAGGAAGGAAATATTTTCTACAAGGAAATTTTCCTTTCCTCTAAGCATGAGTTCATATTTACTAAAATGGACTTTCATCTTAGGAGAGGAATTTACATTAGTGCTAATGAAGAATTAGTAATTAAAAACAAACAACCCCCCCCAAAAAAACCCAAAAAACCCCAACAACACTACTGCCCCTCCCAAACCAAACCCACTCCCCCAAAAATAAACAAAAAAAAAAAAAAAACCAAACAAGCTGGAAGAAACAATGGAACTGGATTACATTGAGGTAATAAATTAGTGTTCAGTATGATGACTTTCGTAGCAGTCAAGTCATATTGTAAATCAGGCATGTATATGGGGAACTTATCATTGGAAGATTGGTAAGGCACTGCATGGCACTGCCTCCTCCCCCCTGGCAAAACTGATTGGCAAGCTGAGCTCACATTCATGAATATTTCTGGGATAACTGAACTTATACTTTTCAGCCAATAAACTGTTTACTGAAAACTTAATTAGCAATTTCTGTATTCCAAACCTAGGCTGATGATCATCGAAAACATATTTCTTTGGCATTATAAAATTAGGTTTCTGTCTTTCCTAATGAACAAGTGTTTGTGCTGCATGTAGTGCTATTTTATAAATCTTGATATAGAAATGAAGGATAAATTAAAAGGTTAAATATAGCATTTAACTTACAAGGATGATTCTTAAAGTCATGATCAACTAAGAAGTCTTTATTGCCATCAGTGTTGGTATTGTCTTGAATGCTAAGTAGATGTTTCTGGTTTTCCATCTCTCAAGGATCACACTTACCTTGAAAGATCCAAGAATTAATTTCAAATTGAAAACCCCTTTACAGTCTGCTTGTGTTCTCTTGCTTTCTTACAACTGCCTCATGGTCTACTGTCATCTGATATTTTACAACACTTTTTACGAGACCTGTTTCGTTGTGGTAATAGCTAGTAACATTTTATGTATTTTATTCTTCTAGCTACACTGAAAGAACTCATATCCCAGACTATGGTGCGCTGGTCCCAGGAAGATCAGATTCAAGATCCAGAATTAGTTCGGATTATGTACACCCTCCTTCGTAGACAATATGACAGCATTGGTGAGCTACTGCACGCTCTGAGGAAAGCGTACACTATTAGTGCTGTCTCTGTGAAGGATACCATTAATCTGCTTGCAGCACTGGGCCAGATTCGTTCACTTCTCAGTGTCAGGATGGGAAAAGAGGAGGAATTGCTGATGATTAATGGATTAGGGTATGGAATTCACATAATTTTTTTTCTAAATTTGTGTAAAATTTTTTGTTCTATTAGTAAATGCTTTCATTCTAGATCCTGGATGAAAAGTACTGCTCTACTAAAATGCAGATATGTACCAGAAATTTTCATTTTCACAGGTAATTCCAAGATGGCTCCAATTGCTCAGTTTCTCTCCTTTACAATGGTTGTAAGGAATCTCCATTATTCTTACTGTTTCGCCATAAAAATTGTATTGTTTTTTAGAAATTCTGAAAACTAATCAGTTGAATTCAGCAAATAATGGTTAACAATTCATTAGTTAGTATGTGACAGTATTACTTTATTTGTCCCTGATGCTGAGTTTTTAAAGTTGCTGAGAATTCCAGGGAGGATAAAAGGGTAGGTTTTGTTAAAACTCAGCATGTGTGTAGCTACTTTCCTAGAGGTACTGTGTTGAGAGTCATCTTCAATTCCCAGCTTTCTGTATTTCTGTAAAGCAGGCATGATGTGTGTTATTTGCCATTTGTTTTTAACAGATCGACCTAAAATGGTAGAAATGACTGGATTCCCTATTGAAACACATGAAATGTGTTCTGGATTATGAAATACAGCAAATTCTAGAACATGAGGATGGTGGGCATAGTGAAAATGTTAAAATATTCCTATTTAAGGGGACTGTATGCCATTTTATATCTTCTGACAGATGGTCTTAATTTTGGAAATATTGATGAAGCACATTTAACAGATAACCTTGAATATTAAGTCTTCCTATTGTCTTCTATGTTGTGAACTAAAAAAATTAAGGGATGTTACTGTACAGGCAACATTAGAGTCAGATTTCTTGATCCCTTCTCTACCTAAAACAACAGAATATATTCTTTTCCACTTAGATCATCATAGAATATATTTTTTCTTTAAACAGATGGTAAGAGTAATTTAAAGATGAAGAAATGCCATTTTGAAATAATTTAAAAGTTTTGATTCTTAGAGAAATGACAGCATATTGAAATGTGAAGCATTTAGTTGTTAGGTGTTCTTGTATTATGCAGAAATCTAAGAATTTAAAATTATGTTACAACAGTGAATTCATATTTCTGACATCTTTAATAATGCACCATTAATTTAAATTAAAACAGAGTTTCTTAAAACACATGGTTGCCTTTTCTTCCATTTTAGGGATATAATGAACAACAAGGTGTTTTATCAGCATCCTAACTTAATGAGAGTCTTGGGCATGCATGAGACTGTTATGGATGTGATGGTGAATGTGCTTGGAGGAGATAAATCTCAGGTAATTCCACCATAATTTTATTGTGTGTTTTGCATTTTGAACCTTTCTAAAAGTATACTAGGATGTTTAAAAAGTGTTCAAACAAAAAAAAAAAAATCTTTCTCATGTAAGATAGATTTTGCCTGTCCGAATTGAAATGCTACTGTTAAAGGTAGAATAGTTCTTATAGTACTACAGGGAAAAGCCCAGCATTCTAGGACTTCATTTTTTTAAAGTGAGTGAGAGGTTATAAGTGTTTCATTTGTATTTTAATAGGACTTTAAAATATTTTGTTCTTATTTTATATTAAATGTATGTTAGCTGCATTTGTGGGCGGTGTTACTGGCAATAAACTATAATGAGAGACTAACAACAACTCAATTTTGGAAGTATTTTGAGCCTTTTTTACTATCTTGTGCTTATCTTGTCTCTGGCAACTTTTCATTACTTGAGTGCCTTCTATGTGCATCTCCATCCCTATTTTTGCCTCTTTGGTCACATCACACATATACTTCTGTAAAATACTTATACATTGTGTCTAGCTATACCATCACAGTGTTACAAAGTCTTCATATACAGGGTTTGGTTATTCTGTCATAACCTGCTCATATTTGAGCTCAAGACAAGTTATAATTAATTACCAGATGATAAATATTTTGCTAATTTATAGGTGTTGCAACCCTCAGTTTTGCTACAACATGTACATATAGTAAAAGTTGACAAAAAAAAGCCCACCCAGAACAATAACCCCACACTGCCTTTAAGCAAATATTTAAATGTTTAAAATTATTTTTCATACAAAATCTTAGTAACACAGGTACATGTTTGTGCATGCTGCAAATCTTTCACTCTGCCAGGTAAGGTGTTCTGAATAAAAAGGAGTAGAGCTGGAAACTTGAGCATTCGTTGTCAGCTATGGTTTTATGTACTCATTTGAAATTCTCTGTGTGTTTGCCCAGTGAGTCACTTACATACAGTTGAAGTGTAGCCATGGCATTGGCCACTAGAACATTGTTTTTCCTGCTCTCAGGCAAGGTCCTGGCAGCTAGATTGTTACTATATTTCCTTTTGTTTTCTCTTTCCAGTTTGATTCACATTTCTTTCTGTACAATGTTTTAGTTTCAAGACATGGAATGAGCAACTTGCAATGTAGTCTCTGATTTGGGGGTTGGTCATTTTCCTAGGTTGTGGCCGCAAATGATTTAAGCTAGATCATCATCTTCTTGAATTAAGTGATTTTATTATGAGACTGTACTGAGCAATGTGATAAGAGTGTTACAGCTCATACTTCTCTGAGTGAATGGTGGGAAGGTAAAAACTTGGCAGTTCAAATTGAAGAAAACACATTTGGCTTCTTTCCAGCTGTGCTATTAATAAATGATTTAGAAACAGGTGAGAAGATCAGTGGAATATGATGTGGCTGAAGGTATCCCACTACTTTAGGAGTATTTTTGCTACTGCAGGCTAACAAAATCCTAGAAAGGCACTTAATGGTGAAGTGCATGTCTCAGAAAATAACTGGACAAGCTTTGAATGTTTCCATAATAGTTAGGTTTTGGTATGTTATCTTCAAGCCTAAAAAGAGTTATCTTAAAGACTGTCTTTAGATCTTGTAATTCTGGGATCTCAATGTCATGTTGATTTCAGATGTTGGTTATTCATTCATTTTCAGAGAATCCTCAGCAATACCCTTTTTGCCTGTCAGAATTCAATCATTTTACTTAAAAATTGTTTCTTACTGATTGAAAGTTTTTAGAATTATGTATTCCTGATGAATTTCTAAAATGACAATTTTTAACAGAGATGCTGTTACTGTAATATTCTAAACAAATTATTTCACACATTCTGTCAAAATCCTGGTAAATTTAAGGGGAGTCTCAAAACTTTGTTAAGTGTTTTCATGAATGAATGATTTTTTTTCAGTAAATTTCATCTACCCTATATTAAAGAACAGCAATAATATTTAATACTGCTTGTACCTAGTAGTTCCCTCATGACTGAAATAGACAAATGAGCTGCATATATTAGCAAGAAAACTGTACCAAAATAAACCAGCAGTTAATCAAGTCTCTGAAAGTTAGCAGTGCACCTGATATATTGAAAAGATAATACTATATAGCTTTTAATTAGGTAGTTACTTTTTTGTAAAGATTGTTGTCTCATAAGTGAAAAGGTTGCACTTCTCAGAATGAGTTAGAGTTGTGTGATAATGAAGTGAACATTTACTAGACTTTGTGATAATAAAGTTATAAGCAATTTGGAAGAGATGAAGTGAAGGAGGCAGGATGTCATAGGAAGAAAAAAAAACCCAACCGTGATATTGTGAATAAAATGCTCGGATATCACCTTGCATATTGTAGAATATCTATATATTCTATAGAATACATTCCTGCTTATGCCTGAAGGTCACAGTCAGATTATTCAAAAAAGAATTCTCCTTGATGGTAATGCATTTTCTTACTGATTTTATGAGTATCCTTAGGACATAGATCTGTAACTAAACATGACACATTTTAAAAAATCCTATATAATGGTAAATTAAATAAATCAGGTAGGAAAATCTTCAAAGAAGCACCAAAAATCTGTCCCATGATTTTTGATCTTGTTCTTTCAGCTCATTTTAGTAATATGTAAGAACGGCATAACTTTTCATCTCAGATGCTATGGATAATTTCAACTCATGAAACTTTCTTTCATAAATGCTACAGATGAATTTATTTTATTTTCAAAGGAGAAATCCTTGCATGTAATGTGCAGCAAGTAAAGTGTTGGATTTCTTTTTTTTTAGGGTTCTTTTTTTTTGGGGGGGGTGGTTTTTTGTTTGTTTTTTCATTTTAAAAGCATTGGATAGTTGCAATTTAATGTTTTGGTTTGTTTTATCAGGCTTATGCATTACGTAATATAGGAGTCTGGTAGAAAAGTCTTACATGTGTATTCTTATTACAAAATGGGAGGATAAACTAAGGCTCTTGGATCCTTTTTATGCCTTTATGACCTAATATTAGAGATTGAGCTTGTTATCATAATGCTGGTCTGTAGAATGCTTTATGAGAATTAACTCTCCATTTTTCCACTTATATGTCCCCTATAGTCCTCTGCAAAATGATTTTTCAATGTTTGTGTAACCTAATGACCTACTGGATACAAAACTTAAAAGGAAACACAGGCCCTTTTTCTTAAGTTAGAAGCAAAGCAACTGTTAGCTGCTTATCACCTTGGTAACTTCACTATAATTTCCTTGTTAGGCATGCAGGAAGAAGAATTGGAACAGATTGGTAATTACCATATTTCACTGCTTTGTCAACTTTCTTCTTCAGCAGATCGTTTTTCCGAAGATGGTGGCAAGCTGTTGTCGATTCCTGTGCTACTTCTGTCGTATCAGTCGACAAAATCAAAAGGCCATGTTTGAGCATCTTAGTTACTTACTGGAAAACAGCAGCGTTGGACTGGGTACGTCATGTAACTAGAACAGCTAAAAGCAAGACCAGGATATCACAAGACTAGTATACAATTTCTAAAGCAAGTTGAAGTATGTGGTAAAGCCCTTCTGAATTCTTAAATCCACTTTATTTTCATCTCTAAACCAATTTTTTTTCCATTTTCCTTTTATCCTTATGTGCCTTTGAATTGTGTTAGAAACAGAACAGCCTAAGCCTGTGTTTTTCAATACCTTGAAAAATTTAGGGTTAAACCCATAGTTTTATATTCTTTCCATTCAAAATAGTTACGATTGAAGTGAGCTGTAAACTGAAGGACCTGGGGGCAGGGTTCGAAATGGCAATGCTTGCACCATCACATCCAACTGGTGAATAAGCCAAGCCAACCAGAGAAGTGATAAATGCTCCTTAGCTGCCCACCAAGAAGAGAACCAGAAGACCAACCGCTTCACAAGTGTGTATGGATATAGTGAATCCTCTTGCACTCCTCCTGGGAAACCTGCATCCTTGATTACCTCTCTGAAATGCCTGTGCAACAACATATACACTATGGGGAATAAATTGGAAGAATTAGAGATATGTGTGTATGGTCACAGGGTCGTGATCTCATTGCAGTTAGAGAGACATGATGGAATAGCTCACCTGACCAGAATGCTCTCATGGATGGCTTGCATACCTTTTAGGAAAGTCAGGCCAGTAAGTAGAGCTGGTGGAGCTGCTCTTTACATGAGAGAGCAACTAGAATGTATCGAGCTCTGCCTAGGGGAGGATGAAGAATAAGTTGAGAGCTTATGGGTAAGAATTAAGGGACATGCTAATGTGGATGACACTGTTGTGGGTGTTTACTACAAGCCACCTGATCAGGAGGAGCAAGTCAATGAGGCTTTCTACAGTCAGCTGGAAGTAGCCTCATTATCACAGGCCCTAGTTCTTGTAGGGGGCTTGAACCACCCTGATACCTGCTGGAAAGACAACACAGCCAGGCACACACAGTGCAGGAGGTTCCTGCAAAGCACTGATGATACCTTTTTGACACAGGTGGTGGAGGAGCCAAAATGCAGAGATGTGCTGTTGCACCTTGTACTAAGAAACAAAGAAGGGCTGGTTGGGAATGTAAAGACTGGTGGCAGCATTGGCTGCAGTGACCATGAGATGGTGGAGTTCACGATCCTGTGTGGAGGAAGCTGGGCAATAAGTAGGTTTGCAATCCCGGTCTTCAGGAGAGCTAATTTTGTCCTCTTCAAGGACCTACTGAGGGAAATCCCATGGGTTAGGGCTCTAGAAGATGGGGGGTGGGGGGGGGTCAAAGACAGCTGATTAGTACTCAAGTATCACTTCCTCGAAGCTCATGATAAGTGCATCCATATGAGGAAGAAACCAAGCAAAGAAGACAGGAGACTTGCATGGATGAGCAAGGAGCTTCTGGCAAAACTCAAACAAGCAAGTTTACAGAATGTGGAAAAAGGGACAAGCCACTTGGGAGGAATATAGAGATGTTGTCAGAATATGCAGGGATGCTACAGGGAAGGCTAAGGTTCATTTGGAATTAACTCTGACAGGGGTTGTCAAGGACAACAGGAAGGGCTAGTTCATCAGCAGCAAAAGAAAGACTAGGGAAATGTGGACCTGCTGCTGAATGAGGTTGGTGCCCTAGTGACAGAGGATGTAGAGAAAGTGGAGTTACAGAATGCCTTCTTTGCTTCAGTCTTTACTTCTGAGTCCAGTTCTGGGCTCCCCAGTTCAAGAAAGACAAAAAACTACTGGAGAGAATCCAGTGGAGGGCTATGAAGACGATCAGGAGATTGGAGCATCTGTCTCATGAGGAAAGGCTGAGAGAGTTGGTCCTGTTTAGCGTGGAGGAGAGATGATGAATATTTTATGGGAGGGTGTCAAGAGGCAGGTATCAAACTATGTGGTGCCCAGCAACAGGGTTAGGGGTAATGGGCACAAACTGAAACACGGGAAGTTCCATTTGAATGAGGAAAATCTTTGCTTGAGCGTGACAGAGCACTGGAACAGACAACCCAGAGAGGTTGTGGAATGTCCTCTGGAGATATTAAAAAAGTGCCTGGATGTAATCCTATGCAACCTGTTCTTTAGGAACCTGCTTTAGCAGGGGGGTTGGACTAAAAGATCTCCGGAGATCGCTTCCAACCCTAACCATTCTGTGATTCTGTGAAATCTAAGAGTAAATTAACCTTTTATGTTGGTTGCTGTTTTACCTGGCTTCACTTTTCTTTCTTCTAAAACTTAGGCCACTAATACTAATTTCATAGTTTTCCTTTAAAGCACTGAATATATGTTTTTTAATGTGAGCACATTAGATTTTATAACAGAAGGAAAATTATCTTGGCTAGATAGATGGCTATATTAATCAGGTATATCAAGGCAAGATAGCATGTGATTACACAGTGCTTTAGCTATTCATTGAAACCATTTCAATGCCTGCATTTGCCCATATTGAACACAGAAGATGGGATAAGACTAGAAGAAAGAAAACAGGTGACACTGAAGCTTGAAAATGTCTCTTTTGGATGAATATTTTAAAATAAATTTTAAACCCCTGAATTGATAAGGTTGTGCAGAATTGCATAGTGAATATTTTGCTCTTTTAAATAAATAATATAATATTCCTCTGATTTTCTGTGTTGCTGATATTGATTTCTTCTCTGCATTGAAAACCAGTGTGGTTGAATAGACAAGTCAAGTTTGGAAAACAAAATCAATCAGCAATTTATTTTAACATTGTTCAAAGCAGTTAACCATATTCTTGACTGGAAAACAGCCATACAATATACTATTAATATATTTACGTTCAAATTCCAGTGTGATTGCTGCCCTCTGCTGCGTGACTGTGATTACTGCAGACTGTATTTAAGTACTAACTTTTTTCTGCAGCATTTCCTTCAATGAGAGGTTCAACACCACTAGATGTTGCAGCTGCCTCTGTAATGGACAACAATGAGCTTGCACTAGCACTGGAGGAGCCAGATCTCGATAAGGTAAACCACTTTGCGATCTATTCACTTATTTATTAAATAATGTTCTAGAAGGGAAAGGGGCAAGTTTGATCATAGTAATTTTTGAATATGATCTCCTCAGAAATACTTGCTCTAGGTATGTTCCTTCTCAAGGTAAGATTGACTGAGCAGTGCTTTCCATGATTATGTTTAGTAGGAATCACAGCAAAAGAGCTTTATTTCTATCTTCTGCATTCTTTCACTATTATTATCAGGTAGAAAGGATGACCAAAAAAAAGGCATGAAACAGGAGAAAGACATATCAAGAAACTTTGTTTGTGGAAGAGAAAATTTGAGAACAAAGAGGTGAATGTGAAGAAATAAAGCAGGTCTTTTGGCTTAAATAAAAAAAAGATTGATGGGAATGTAGGTAAGAGCTAAGGGAATGGAAGGGCAGGTATTTGAAAAGAGAAGTTGGAGCAGGAATTTAGGATAGTTGCAGTAGGAAACTGAATCCAGGACTCAGATCATTGGCAATAGATAAGAATAAAGGGAAGTATGAGGAGAGGCAGGATGAACTAGAAATTGTGGATAAAAGGATACGTAAAAAATACGTATATATATCCTGGAATTCAAAAACAAATTAAGAGATGGAAGACGGGTTCACAGTCAGAAGGAAAAGGAGGAAATCTGGGAATGGAAGTGATATGTGCTAGCACAGCATCTGAGGAACAGAAAATTAAAGGCAGGATTTAGTATGAATGGAGGGGAACAGTTAAGCACCTAAATGATAGCTTAGCACAGGGAAAGGCTCTGTGCAGTATGGGAGAATTCTGTGATGACAGTAGAATGCGTTGTGGGGTGTTTGTGACCAGCATATGCTGTGGGAGAGGAGAAGTTGGAAAATAGAAATAAATGGGAGTGTGAAGGGGATAGCTGGAAGGCACAGACAAGAATTTTAATGGGAAGTGTGTGAGAGAGGACAGGAACATACTAATTAGATAAAAGTCTGTTAAGAAGAATTATCAGTTTTGTATCACTTGCAAAATTGCTGAGAGTGTACTCTGTCCTGCCATTACTAAGGATATTAAACAGCATTGGCCTCAGTGTCAACCTTTGAGATACACCACTAGGGACTGGAATACCACCAATGAGTGTCTTACATTTTCATGGAAAGTACTATAGGGCAAATCACTTAAACTGAATTTCACTGTTGACCCTTAATTGCATGTTCCTCAAATACTGATTGCTTACCTTCGAATACTTGGCACCATGTAAGTGGTGAATATTTAAACAGTAACAGATATCAGCACCAACATCCTGAAAAATCAGGCTGTATGCGTCTTAGACTGGGTCTCCCAAATTCATCAGTTGTTTTAGCTGTAAGAATGGTGACTTATTGCCTGACTTTGGTGAGTCAATAACTTTATCTAGAGCAGTAGGTGGATGTTATTCAGTAAACAAATCTACATACTAAATAACAACAAAAACCAAATACTGTATATCTGTCAGTTCATGAATATGTCATTCACAGAATGACAGTGTTTCTGTTCGAGTAAAATTTGTATCATAAAGCTTGTGTTTAAACCAAATAACTTAAACATAGACAACTTCTGAACTTTTGTTATTTCAAATTTTATCTCTCTTTACTGCAAATGCACAAATGTGTAGAATGTAGAGGACTGGCCTAATGACATACTGTAGTAAACTGAATAGGATTAAAATTGTAGGGTTTGGTGGTAGGATTATAAAATCTAAAAAGAGATGGAGAAGAGATGTATTCTCCTGATTTTCTTACATTTTATATGAACTGTATATCTAGACTCCTACAGATGTGTGTTCACCTATACCTTCTAAATGGACAATAGAAAGCTATCATGTCTGTTAGGAATTGTGTACTTTTCTCACCAAGTGCACTGAGTAACTTCCTTACTGTATAGTGTAATAAGCAAATTTTTCACATCAGCCCATTTTTCTTCTGTTGCAGTCTTTTGCAAGCAACTTACATACTGTATCAGCAGAGGCATAATTTCTCTTCGTGAATTCTTAACTAGTTTCTCTCTTAGGGCATGAGGTAATGACACTAAATGTGCTCTCATGAATGGTGGAATTGCCATAGGGTGCTTAAGCAGAATAATGTATCTCCCTTTTCCAAAGAGCAAAACCTATCTCCCTTTTGCCACCCATTTTTGGCTGCCTTCCATTCTAAGAAATTATAATTTGCATCTCTTTTTACAGGTTCATGAAAGGTCCTGGTGTTCATTACCTATTGCAGAATATATTTAAGAACTATAATCATGTTCATATATTGTCCTTTGTGTATTTTCAATAAAAACAAAAATCACATTTGTGCAGTTATTTGCTAATTTCCATTTAAATGATCAAGAAAATATTCTGTAAATGATTGAGAAATTTAGTTTATTATAATTAAATTTGTCATCATATCGCAAAGATTTCTCTTAGTTAAAAATATTCCTCTTAATAAGAAATGTTGGGCTAGGAATTTACATATTAACAAAAATGTTAATCTTTTTTAATTTGAGAACTGAACATGAGCTGGCAGTATGAGCTCACAGCCCAGAAAGCCAACTGTATACGGGGCTGCATCAAAACAAGCATGACCACTAGGTCAAATGAGGTGATCTTGCCCCTCTACTCTGCTCTTGTGAGACCCCACTGGGAG
>JBCJKH010068266.1:45902-62984 GCA_039877255.1 Loriculus beryllinus | reverse complement strand
CCTCGTGGCCCTCCTCTGGATTTGTTCCAACAGTTCCATGTCCTTTTTATGTTGAGGACACCAGAACTGCACACAATGCTTCAGGTGAGGTCTCCCGAGAGCAGAGTAGAGGGGCAGGATCACCTCCTTCGCCCTGCTGGTCATGCTCCTTTTGATGCAGCCCAGGATACGGCTGCTTTCTGGGCTGCAAGCGCACACTGAAGCTGGCTCATGTTCATTTTCTCATCGCCCAACACTCCCAAGTCCTGCTCTGCAGGGCTGCTCTGAATCTTTTCTCTGCCCTATCTGTAGCTGTGCCTGGGATTGCTCCGATCCAGGTGTAGGACCTTGCAAATATCAGATGCTACTAATTCAGAACTAGATTTTGGGTGAATAATTAGGAGAGGTGTGCAGAGTGATGGGAATTAAGATCTTTGTGCTTGAAATCTGTCATGTCTAATATAAGATGTCAAAGACCTCTAACATTGTAAGCCAAAGCAGAAATACATCTTCTACTAAAGGGGAAAAAATAAGCTTAATTTTAAATACTACATATATACACAAAAATTCTGTCAAAGCAATGGGAATGGGTTTTTTCCATTCAATGTCAGGCTCAATCTTATTCAAAAGTGTTGGATAATGATGTTAAACACTGGCATGGAAGAGGAAAAAGCTGTGGGGTTTTCCCACATTATGTATCATCAGCACTGACAACCTTGTATTGATTTAGAATTAGAGAGGTGCATTGATAGTGCTTTGCATTAATACGTGCAAGGTCATAACCATGTACCCTAGAAAGCAAAATTGCTAAATGTACACTGCAGGTGAAGTATGAAAATCTAATAATTGCTTCATATTCCAGCACAGAGAAAGGAAAAACTTATCTTAATTGAGTTACAAACCCCATGATTTCTTAGAAATCATGGTCTGAATTCTGCCCCAGGAAATTCTGCCTCAGGAAATGACAAGCCTACTACTCACCTACCATGAACAAAAATAAGAAACACCTGTTGTATTTTTGTTCTTAGTTTACTTCCTCTGGCTCAGCTGACTCCCTTGTCTTCCTGCTGAAGACCTGGGAGGAGCAGTGGTTAGACCCTTTCTGTCCTTCAGTATTTCTGATGGAATAAAGAGGTAAGCGTATACAGTTGTAAGTGGCTGTTTCAGCTTGTTCTCATTTTTATTTATTATTTTGTTCCTGCTCTCTTCCCTAATCATCCAGCACAGTAGGTAAGTGAAGGGTACTCACTTACATGGACCTTTAGGCTGATCCAATATGTGCATTTCTATGTTCCCAAGTTATTAGTGTCTTACAAAAGTATGAAGTCAAATCACTTGGGGAAACAACCTGTATTTTTTATCATCTTGCTGTGCCAGATATATTCCTCAGGAGCTTATCTTCTTTTTATGCTTGAGTCAAACAAAATCATGTAGATCCTCCGTAATTTTAGGGGCAGGAAAATCAAAGCCCTTGTGTCTTCAGTCCTGTGACTGTTTCAGCTGATGACACACTGGCTTCCTTTGAAAAAAGCTGTTCAAGGTTATGCAATAAAAAGGTGAAAGTTCTGTCCACTCATCATCATAATTATTTTTTTTTTTAATAATTCAACATTAAATTTGGAATTACACACACTTCCTGTTATGGCACAACTGGCTTAAAAAAATGGAGCTAGCATGTGTGTGTTTGTCCTGTTTGTCTGGGAAAATCCACCTGATTTGGCTGCCTTTCATTTTTCAAAGAGAGTTTCATGCATCATAGTGGCACTTTTTGTGATTATTTAAAAGTTACTCTAATTGTGTAAAACTATATATCCTCTAGGCAACAAGAACAAAAGTTTCTATATGTGCTAAATATTGTTTCATTCAGGAAGTTATTCTTATGTGTATGTTTCCACAACTATTATCAGTAGAATTGAAAGGCAACAGCAATATCCACAAGTTGTCTGGTTTCCTTCCCACACTACGAAAGTTTGGAACAACAAAGATGAAAATGTTGGGGGAAATGTCTGTGACTATGATATAAATTGCTTTCCAGAAAAGATTTAAGGAAGTTGCCTTTAAGTTACAGTTTATGGTACGAAGGAGGCACTCCTGTCTGGGAGTTTGGTTGTGTTGGATCTTCTAAGCATTCCCCATGTCTGGCCTCAGGATGTTCTTCAGTGGGTTATATTCTGCTCTTGGTCATGGTCAGGGAAGCACAGAGCTCCTCCATTGTTTATTCAGAATTAGTGCTAATGCATCAAAACCAAGTGGTAGCAAATATCTGTAAAAATTCCAGTTCAACCAACTGCAGAAAGTGCAGAGGATAAAATCACATAGGAAATTTATACTCTTACATTGTTTATATTTCATAAGGTTTCATGATTAATGCCTTAATTTTGTTATTATTTTATTATTGTTACTTCTCTTGCAATGTTAGCTTGTGCCTGTGCCTGCAGCATTATGCAGTAGGAAGATTAAAGAATGGGAGCAGCTACTAAACCCTGTGGCACTGATGCAATGTTGGAGCCTACATTTCCAGCTCCTGTTCCTGTCTGGGAAAAGCCTTCTTAACACACGTCACTTCCAATGGAAATCTATGCCCGGTGGATGGTTTTAACATTGCTTAGCTCCCTTTTATGGCCTTATTTTGTCTAAATGTCATGGGTCAGTTTCATGCATGTCCTGGTATAGGAATGAAGAGGAAGCACTTGGCATGGCAGCTGGTTGGGGAAGGCTGTCTAGCATTAAAATCAGACATCCAGATGCTTCCTTGATTGCAATCTCCAGACTGGTATGCCCCTGGAGTCTGGGAAGCGGTGAAGAACTGAACTGATGCCTGCCCAGGCCACACATTACCCTTCTTCGTAAAAACTTCTGTCCTGTCCTTGCCACTACTGCTGAGGCAGAACAAGAACAGCCACAGAGATACGTGTTCACTGCAAGCCCCTCTGAATGAGCTGAAACTGCTTCAGCAGAGCCCACAGGTCTGTCATGCAGCAGTGTTCCCGTCCTCTGCGGCTGCTGTCATTACTGTTCTGCTGCATCGTCCTCGCAGCCAAAATACCTCATTCTCATGAGTCTCTTAGTTTCCTGGCTCAATAAAACACCTCTTTTGTTAGTGGTTACAAACGATTCTGGGGAGGTAAAAAGAGAAAGTATGCCCTTGCATAGCATCAGCTAGTCAGCTGCTGAGACCACATACCTAAGATACATTGAGGTGGTCACATTAAGGAAGGCCTGCCCACTCCTATGCCAGGAAAACAAAATCTGCCCCCAGTGTTAGGGGAAGGCACTGGATTACACACTTTTAGATTTAAATGCCTCAATTCTGCCCAAGTCTTTCTTGCACATGGTATTTTTCAAAAATGAAGTGTCCAAAGTCTTGCAGAATGAAACCTGGCTTAGTTGGAGCTTGCTGGAGGAAGAGTTTGGATCTTTATTAGAATTAAGCATATGGGCTTTTTTTTATAACAGTATCACCAGATGGAATTTTTTAAGAGGTGAAAACAGGATTTAGTACACTCTAGGTGAGGATGGCTTTTCCAAAAAGAAAAAATCAACTATAAGCACAATTATTAATACTTAAGAAAATTAGGTGAAAATGAGTCAAGGCACACCAAACCTTACTTGCTGAATCCTGCTGCTTTGTGCTCATCAGTTCTTACTATGTCTCTGATGCTACCTCAAAGGCCCATGTCAACCCTGCAATCTTCATGGTTTCAAGGGCAGAGGTATCTTTTCACTAGTTTTACTGAAGGCCATAAAACCACAAGATAAAAATACTTAACAGCCAAGTAGCAACTGCCTTTTGAACAGCTGAGACCTGAATATCCATTACTTCACAGTGTGTGCCATCATTCATGTCAATACAAAGTGGTGTAAAAGAAAGTCAGAAATGCAAAGTCAGAAGCTATGCTAAATTGGGTGTTAATCTGTTTTTTACTACTTTATGCAGTGAAGTAAAGCACTGCTTTTCTCATTAGGCTCAAAGTAGCACTAGAGTCTGAAATATATATTTTTGCATGGCTTCATACAGGTTCTGAAGTGATGACAAGAATTTTTCTGCCCTTGGTAATGTGTTTTTTTAAATGGAATAAAAGAAAATAACTCATCCTTCGATAGCATTATAGCTGGGGTTGAGTTTTTTTGTTTGTTTTCCTAGCTGGGAGTGGTATAACTTAACAACAGGCATATAGGGCTATGCACACACTTGTTGACTTGTTAGTATGACAAAACAGTGGTTCCCTCCTATATCTTATGATCAGGAAGATTCTGTGCAGAGTGCAGAGCCCCACCAAGGACAGGACAGAGTCAAGACCGTCCAACAATACTTTGCACCTCAAGAACCTGCTGATGAAAACTGAAACTTTTCTATCCATATCTAAATCCCAGCTTGTGTTTCCTTGTTTGCTCTCACCAGACTTACAGGTCACCTTCTCTGGCAGACAGCACAGCCCCGTGGGTGCTGGTCTTGTGTGCTCTGCTGTTCTCTCGCTGTGCAGCCGAGCAAGTAGCGGTGCGGCTACACAGCTGCTCATTTGCCTAACTTGCTAGCAAATGCTCAGGGGGCATTTCTTAATGTTCTGCATGTTGGTCACAATTGATTTATTAATTAATGTAGTGGTGGGAATCAAAGATCAGTGGTTTTATTTCCCACTGTCTTCTACTACCTTGCTCTTTGCTTCAGGTAAATGATCCAAGCTCTGTCCACATCCTCATTCCTGTAAAACAGGAGTGATAATACCTACCGAGGAGCTGTTTATGAGCTGTGCTGAGCTCTTTAGCATCCTCAGCAGAAGGCAGCATAGAAGTGTATGGCCAACATACTATTTCAAAACAGTTTTAAATCGTTGTAAAAACCTCCTGCTAGCCCCATGGTACCTCACAGTCCTGTCCTGACGGTTCTACCGTCACTTAAAGCAGTTGCAACCAAAAAGGATTTTCTGGCCCTTCTTTCCCCAGTCACTGTTCCCATACACTTTGTGAAATCTCACGCTAGTGAAAACTAACTTTATCTGTATTTTTTCAGGTTAATTTTCAGCAGAAGTTCTCTGACCTGACTGGTCACAGAGTTTTATGCTCATGCTCAGAGAAGAGGTGCGCTAAGAACATGCATCTAAGTAGGGGCAGGGCTGCCTTTTTCAGCCACAGAATGCTTTTAGATTGCCTTAAATTTATTGAGAAATGCATGTTTTAGTAAGCTTCTTCAGGTAAGCTCTGTGAGCTCTTTGAGGCACATAACCTCACAATGTTTCAGTCAACTGTGCCTTTTAACCTTTATCACAGATGACAATTTGATGTTATGGGTTAGCTGAAATTCAGTGACACAATATTTTCAGGAAAGAGTGATTTACAGAAATCATATAGTCATTCTTTTCCTGGCTATCTGGCTAGCGGCAGTGGAAGGGAAGCATGTCTAGCTTCTGCTCTGACACAATCGTCTTTGTACTGCCTGAGCTGTGGCCTTCCAGGGGAGGAGTAAGCTTGGTATCACAGCCCTGTGCTCTGTGTGAGCTCATTAAAAGCTACAACTCAGCTGAGCTCTTCTGTAATCCCCAGGTGAAATGGAAGATAAATGGGATATGTAAGTTTGTCAAAGCCAGAGTTAAGGAACTTTTCTGGGATAGTGACAGACTTCACTTAACACCTCGGAGACATGGTAAAGTAAGTTAAACAGAGTATCAAGAATGTCTCACATACTTTTCTCTGCTGTTGTGGAACACGCTCCCAGATAACAGGGTAATATAAGCTAAGTACTTGCATCAGCATTCCTGGCTCCTAGAGTGAAAATCTAGTAGTAGTGCTCACTACAGAAAGTCATATTTCTGTCATAAAAGATGGGAAGAGCATTTTATAGTCTTTATTACTGAAGTATCTTATGCTTTCATGGTTTTTTTTAAGTATATATCCCAACAGCAATAGGTAATCTGCATTAGAAAGTAATGCACCATTAAACATATGAAATGCGGAGAAAAAATGCAAATGCAAAGAGATTTGTGAAAATGAAATTGATATGATGTATTTAATAAGTGCCCTAATCCAAATAAGATATTAATGAACATTCTTTCATAAAGGGAGTGCTAAGAGGGTTTTTGTTCTAAATGAGTTGAGTATCATTCAGGTGCTTGTTTATGTGGTGTGTTCTAGGTTTTGTTTTTCATTTAGCATACAGCTCTGAATACAACTACTTACAATAACTGGAGCTGGAAAGAAACTGTTACATGTTGGATTCCACATCACTGCAGATGCTGTTCCTGCTAAAACAGTTCCTGGGTAGCCATGAATGGGTTTTTTTCATAGTTAGTGTGCCCATTAGTGTGCATAAGGAACTACTAAAGGCATTCAATTACATTGTTGAGGGACTAACCTCCTGTGACAGGATTAATGTGGTTCAGGTTCTCTTCAGGTTTCAAAAAAAGAAGTAAAAAGTACCAGAAAATGACTCTTGTAGCAATAGTTGATAGCTTTAACTTTAAAGAAATTACGCTTGACTGATCAATGTCCAGAAAATCCCAGAACTTTTCAAGTAGGCATTAAAAATGAGCCCTGTTGCTACTTCTGGCTTTACCAGAGTAAGTCTGTAATAGCGTTATGAAAGTAAATGCCTAGGAAGTGTAGACAAATTCATCAGTTTTGGAGTATGCTTTTCCACTGTTTTGAATAATTCTCCAGCACCATTGGAATTATATGGTTCCAGATGTCTGGCTTACCTCAAGGAAAAAGTTAAAAAATTGTCTTTTACTTTGTAGTTATCAGGAGATCCTGCTGTGTCTCCTGAAGTTATGTAAATCTGACTCAAACTTAAATTCATAACATTTTGTTCCCTTTTCTGTACATATCTGATGCGAATAAAGTGCACCAAACTCAAAGGTCATCTTAAAATGACTCTTGAAAAAGCGTAAGATGCTCTTGTTTCTTTGGTATGATATAATTAGGCTAGGTTTTAGTCCTGAATGAAGGTAATGGAGAGCCAAGTTGTACCAGTTGTTTGCATTATTCTTTTACTTTCTTGATGGTTTTCTTTCTTGATTAGGAAATAGTGTCTACCCTGGAAGATTCAGACAGAAGGTGCTTTGATGGAAAAATACACTGAGTTCTGTAGATGGTTGTTATTTTGCACAGGTAAAAATGCGTGGGGAGTTGAATCACTAGAATAGCTTGTGATTTCTTATTTCATATTAACTTGTACAGAAGAGACAGGTTTTCTGGCTTTTTTTAAAGCAGCTTATTCAGCTGTGAAGATTTGGGGTTGCTGTTTAATTAGCTGTTTAGAATTGCACACTTTGCATGATCACTATTTGACTACACTCAGAAAAAGGGAAGTTCAGGCTACATGTTACTCAACTAAAACAATCTAAAAGGCAAATCATACTTTCCAATTTCTCTTCACTGTGTTGACGTTTTGAGGTAACTACTTCTTCCAGGGAAGATGCTGTGACTTCTGCCTGATCACCTCTTGTTATTTCAGTCTTGTGCATAGTCTAATCTTTAAAGTTGAATTGAATTTCCCATAGGTGGAAGTCAATATATTCTAAGATACTGGGACATGAATAGTTTATTTGTCTTGGGAGTGGTGGAAACAGTAAGCTGCTCTGCAGTGTTAAATATAAAAAACCAAAATGCTAACTGATACATAAGAATGTATACAAGTTCTCATATCCAAGATTTTCCTATGTGTGTACATATATACATAAACCTACAAGTGTCTGTGTGTGTGTTTAAGTACATAAAAGCCTCTTAAAAATGTTTTGTACTGGTTAATTTTCACAGCGTAGTAGGATGTGAGCATGCTTGTCGAAGCTCTTATTCTATCATACTAGAACAGAAAATGGAAAATATTTTTCCAAAAACTTTTAAATGCATATGCCTCTTTGGTAACTGATGGAATAACTAACTTTATATTATCAGCATTTCTCCTGCATTCTCAGTGGCTCCAAAATGTGCAATTAAGATTAGTGGGAGATATCTTGCAGTCCATTCTGAAATACTCCGTCAGATTATATCTGAAGGAAGAACCTTCACTAAGTATAAATGCTAACCAAAGCGGTCTGGGCATAAGCCAGGCATTTTTAAGACATATCCATACTCTCAGTCCTTCCACTTCCAGACTCATTCAGTGCTTCCTGCTCATCTCTTGCCTCTTCCCAGATGGGCAGCAGTAGCATGATTTGGGCCTGACTGCTCTCTGTTTTGCTCTCATTTAGGTTTAGTGTACTGGCGCTTGCTGAAGACATGGACTGAAGGGGGACATAGGAGTGATACTGGGCCACAAGCACTTCCAGGTGCTTGTAAAGTTAACATCAGTATTCCTGAATTCCTGTTTTGGCTGTTGTCTGTAGATATTGATGAAAAGCTCCTTTCATGACAAAGGCAGGAAGCTTTTAACATGAAAATGGTCAAACTGTTGTCACAATTCAAAGCAAATATGTGGCCTGGATAGAAACACAATATAAACATTCCCAGGAGAGCTTCTTGAGACTTGTTGCGCAGAGCAAAGTTGGCACAGTGTCCCATTTGCAACACTAAAAATCAAATGTTTTCATTTGTTTGTTATTTTTATAATATTTAAGTGACACTTCATTTGTTTAAAGACTCAGTTGCTGATGCACAGGACTTCTCTGTCCACTGATTCACATAAGATGAGCACTTTCTGTAGTCACAAGTGTCTGCTTGGAAGACTTGTTTTGCAATTGAAAAGTCAATAATTCATTCATAGCCAAGATAAAGAAGTCAAGCCCATTACGAGATTAGTGCTTCTGTGAAGACTTTCAATTGTACTCATACTAAAAGAGGAGGAGACTGAGAGTGTTTGCTACTTATAGTTTGGTCTACTACTTATTTTCATTTTTTCTAAGGCACCTATCACAGGGCTTAGTAACAATAAACTAGTCACTCAAGTGTTATACTAAATATTGCTTTCAAGATAGCTTAGTACAATGAAAATGAAACTTGTTTTGACTATGATAAAAATGTTTGTTCAATAATTTCTACTGTAACTCTCAAATTATGGCCCTTCAGTATGCCCTTGAGTTCGTGAAGAAAATTAATTTCATTAAATGTTATTCAATAACGTCTTGCACCTAGAAAAATAGAAATCACTAGTGGACTGATTATATTAATTCATCTGCAATGGGAATGCCTCTAGGGTGGGGAATGTACAGAAGCTCAGAATAAAATTAGCAAATGTATAAGATTAAAAGGAAAGCACTCAATTTTGAATTAGACTACAAATGAGCAAGTTTCTGTATTTGCAATTTATTGTAGAAACAATAGAAATAGGGCAGGACTGACAAGCATTTGTGTATTTTATTGTTAATCTAGAAACTTTGACCTGTTGCAGTCACCATGGTACTTACTGTCTCTTAAACCATAAGAAGCCTATAATCATCCATAGCATTTGGTTCTTTGCCAAGTATATGGCTAAGAGGCTATCAGAAAAATAATCCTTAGCTCCTGCTATGGTGAATATTCTGAGTGGGTGAAAGACCACAGTTTTAGGCCTAGTATTTTCTGTAGCTTGTTACTCTGACTGAATAGTCATCAGCAACCACTGAGCTGTGTTTCAATTTACAACTTTTTCAGAGTCAAATCTGTTTCTCCTTCCTGCCTGGCAGACAGATTATTGGTGAGGTTGTGCTTTAACTCAGCCTTCTGAAATGATCCAATTAAAAAGGCTGAAAAGGTATTTTGGTTTTGTTTTCAATAAACAGATATTTCACAAGATTGAGAGCTCTTGGTACCTCCAGCTTAGTTTGCCTGGGTTCAGCACAGTTGTGCTAATGCATTTTCAACACTGCTCTGATCGTAGATAGCTCGTGGAAAGGTTTGGGTCTAACCAGCAATGTGTGCGGTCCAAAAGGGACTAGAAAAACACTGATATTATGTCTCTCTATGTGTCAAGAAGCACTGTACAGGGCAAATCTCTGGGAATATCACTACAGAAGTGTGATTAACTTAATAACTGTGTTTCCCCTGTTACTTTACAAACTTGCAACACAATTAGCAGCATTTTAAAACTCTTCAACGATAGATAGCATTCAATTGCTTTTTAATATACCGTAGTTGCTTCACTCCTGACGCATTACACAGTTTGAGCTTCTTTAAAAAAAACCCCAAAAGTAAAAAACCCAAAAGACAAAGTGTAAAAAGAAATACACATAAAGGCAAACATTAACAAAGACCTTTTCTTTATGTCAGAACAGGTTGCAATGTTCTGAGTCCAGAGCCTTTCTGGTGTCTCAGAAAGATGACCTGACACTGTGACTGGTTCTAGGACATCACCTTGTGAGGTTGGAGTAGGTATCTACATAGTAGGTAAGCTGTTATAGAAGTACCTGTGGAATTTCTTCCAGGTTTCAATAATTTGCCTCTGCTTTTGACAAAAAGTAAGTTTATTTTGCAAGTGTTTCTTCCCCCCCCAGCCCCTTAACAGCCAGTGAATAGTTTATTATGAATTACTGATTTTTTGCATTAGAAATTGCATGTGCTTTGGATCTTTAACTTCCATGGATTTTTATTTTGTATTCCAGTCAGTTTGTGTATGAAGAAATACCTCCATATTTCGAATATTTTTTAAGATCAAATTGGTGCATGTTAAGTACTCACATTTGAAGCTCATTTCCCCCCCAGTTTCCACTGCGAGGAAAATTTGGCTGCTTAAACATTAACAAAGTGAATTCAAAGTAATTATAAATATATTAAATTTCTCGAGTTTGAGGTGATGTTAATGCAAAATTGAGAGGAAATTCCATGAGAAGGAATTAATCATGTTTCCTATAGGGTTTTTCTCCTGCTGGAGACAATCTAGCCTTATTCTTTAAACAACCTCTCCTTATTCTTCCATTTAACTAAACTTTTTAGTTTACCTTTCTTTAGAACTTTCTTTAAAATGTAAGTAAAAATATTAGCTGGGAGGTTTCCAAGTTGCAGGGCTCCAGCTGCAGCACAGGAGCTTTCAGGAGAACACAGATCTGGAGCTAAGAATTAAGTGTAGTTCCTCAAAGAGTCGTTTCAAAAATGTGTGAGTAGAACTGCTTAGCAGCGTACCGAATCTTAGTCACTTGTGATTCGGCTTTTGCAATAGCCACGTGAAAAAGAAAGGGTTATTTATTAAGAGCAGAACAGTTCCCTTTTAGTTCTGTAGCAATCATGTCTCTTTTTTTCCAGTCCATGGAAAGTGTTATCTCAGGCAGCTTTGTGCAGGAAGTTCTGTTTATCACTTCCTCACAGTTGCAGTTTGTCTAGGACTTAAATATATGATATCAGATTGCATCAAAATGTGGGCCTTTGTGTGCTTAACTCATCAAAGGAGTGGACCCTCAGGACTTGATATCACTTTGCTGCATATGCAGTCATGTAGCAAAACAAAGTCTATCTAAACAGGACAGGACTATTTCTGTTGGTAGTGTAGCAAATCTAGCAGAATTGGTGTAGTTTCAGGTATCTGCACTGTTTCACTTCTTGTTTTTAATTTTATCACTTTTTAAAAAGTGACATGGTTTGCCTGTTTTTACAATGTAAACTACAACAAAAACCAAAATATTACTTGTACAGTCATAAAAACAGAAAACCAAACCCAGCTGGGATTCACTTGGGGTACACTGCTGTGCTGCCTGCTTACAGTACAAAAATACTTGTAAATTTCAAGTCTTTGATTAAAATTTTCGAATCCATGTGGTTTTGGCAGGTGATTGTTCCAGCAAATCTGAAATGGTAGATGATTATCTAGGCAGCTGTGTGTCAAATAAGCTTAATGAGGCTGTAATAAATAACAACAGTTACTGTAGGAGGTTGGCTATGGTTTATGAACCTGCTCTCCCACCTTTGTGGTTATGTTTCTATTCTCTGCACCCTTGATAAAGGAGTTCCCTCTTAAGCAGAGCAGGCTGCAGTGCCAGATGTTAGTTTTCTGGGCAGCCACAGGAAGCCTATTCAAACTGTGCAGCAATACTTCTGCTCTAAGTAACAGCTCCTCTACGCTGACTTTGGTTTTTAATACCACCCTCTCCCACGCCCCTTGCAGTATCTTACTTAACTGTATTGGCACTTTTACTCAACACAAGCTGGTTTTGTGATAGCTGATAAGTGTCCGGCCATAGCAAGTCTGATACCTGCTTGCCAGCCTGGGGGAGCTGCAGCTTTGGGTCCATTTCAGCTCCTTCCCACATGCTTCTGGTGCGTGTTTTAACCACGTGGTAGATGCAAAACTGAGAATATGAAGCTAAGCTGGTATCCACCCTCAGATCCATGATGTAACATGTTCTCTGTTTACTAAAATTTGCCAGTACTACATAAAAAAAAGAAGTTTCAATTACTCAGCAGTAAAAGACAAAGCAAAATTCTGTTCTACCTTGAGATCTCTTTTCTTTGTGGAAAAAAAAAAAATAGTTACTAATAGAACATGAACTGAAACTGTTT
Source organism: Loriculus beryllinus (assembly GCA_039877255.1). Lineage (NCBI taxonomy): Eukaryota > Metazoa > Chordata > Aves > Psittaciformes > Psittacidae > Loriculus > Loriculus beryllinus. The sequence goes on along the minus strand of JBCJKH010068266.1, from coordinate 50,606 downwards.
TTATTTTTTCCCCTACTTCTTTTTCTCATCTGCTGTATGGGTTGATGAACACAATTACAAGATTACTCCAATCCTGTCAGGCAGCTGCTGGGGGAGGCAGTCATCAGTGTGACCTGAGCAGAGCTACCCTACCTGAAGGAAGGGGCTCCAGATCCAAAACCCCCTAGGGGTGACTTGAGCTTCTGGCAAACCCTGGCAGACTCTTTCCTGTCAATTCTGTCAATCTGTCAAAAGCAGGAGCAATCTGGGAAATAATCCAGTTTTCTAATTCCACTGTTTTCCACTCTGCTTTGCTATGCCAAGGAAACCCTGAGAGGCACTTTATTGTATTTTCCTGCCATCAATTGCTGCCTCCCACCACTTTTTCCACAGGACGGGTGGTGTGGGCTCTAGCAGTCAGTCAGTGGAGCTAAGGAAAGTTTTCAAAAGTCTAGGACATGGTACTCTGTGCTGTAATTTTGAGCATTGTCAGTCCTTTGAAGGGAAAGAACTCTCCCTCTGGCCAAAAAACAGGAAAGTGCTGAAAAACAAGGATGACTTTTTTTTTTTTTTAAGAAGATGAACTTTCCTCCTGTTCTCTTTCAGTTTGATTATATAGCAAAAGTGAAAGTCGGGATCCCACCTCAATAACTCTTCTGCTGCTCCAAAACAGTTTTACTTTGAAATAACCACACTTTGCAGGAAGCAACTGCATTCTGTTGCCTCGTGGTGAATGCTTCCATCTTCACTGTGGAAGGAAAAAACTCTGCTTTTGTTAGTCAATATGGATAATCACTGCTGTGAATCAAGTTTACAGGTACTAATCAGCCATGTAGCTTTTCACATGCACACATTTGCACAAGGAAAACTGGAAGTTTTGTGTAGCTCTGCTTTGTGGAACCTCTCACCACCCTAAAACTGCACTCTACAACTCAGCTGCTCTTTTTTTTTTTTCTTGAGTGGAGTAGGGTGGAAGGAGGTTGACAATGAGGGGCTGGCACTTACTGTCTTGATGATCTCGTCTTGATGTTTGTAATTATAGATGCTGCTGTTTTCTATACTGATTAAGCCAATATTCTGTTTTTCTTGTATTTATAAAGTCTTAAAGGTTCAGCTAGGTAATGGTACCTGATATGTCACTGAGGATGCCTAGAGGGTCCACTTTTCCTGACAGTGTATGATCTGTGGGCTCCAATGGGCATGAAAGACTTAATCAACTGAATTCACTTTTGTAATGAAGGTGATGCTTTTAAATAGAATTCCTCCTGTTGCTGGTTTTGTTTGTTTGCTTGATTGTTTTCTCTTCTTTGGTCCTGATTCAGGGCCCTTGTGTCTCTTCTCAGAAGAGCATGTAAGGTGGTGTGAACTTTAAAGTTCTGCTTAAATCCAGCCAAGGTCAACCAGGATGAAGAAGCACTGACTTAAGATGTCTTGGCTTGGGGCTGCTTTAGGACTCCCAGGGATGCTAATGCATGTTAATTTAAACTTCTTATCACTATACTAGCAAGACCGTTCACACATTTTCCAGAGACACCACAGGATTTGGCTGTTCTCCTAATTGCTATTGTTTAGGCTGCCAGCTATTATATTTACCACAAGCTGTTTTCATCTTGTTGGGAGCCTGGTGCTAAACTGAAAAAGCACCTATCTTAGCAATTTGTTGCCTTCTGGAAGCTGCAGCAATTACAGTGTAGTATGCAGATGAGCTTCTATACCATGTATGTAAATTTTTGGCTATGATTTTGTTTGGTTTAACCTCAGTTGTGTCTGTGTTGCATCAATCAGTCTGTCAGAGATGGTTTTCTCTATCTCATAGAAATTTTAGGTGCTCAGAAGACCACAGCATTTGGCACAGTCATGGTGCAAATGGAAAAACCACTCTGGAAAAACACTCAAGCAACTAAGAGCAAAGGAGTGAAGCCCTTCTTCCTCCCAGTCCAAAAGCAATGGCTAACTTAATCTGTGACCAAATTTTCCTTATACACCATGGTTGCTTGTTAGATTAGCTTTGCTGCGGCAGCTCTCTGTTGCTGAAAAGCACAGTCCCACTTCTCTCCCTGTGTCATCGTTTTCTCCCCCTTTTCTTGCACCAGGAACAATGGTTGCCTGACCTGGCAGTCAGGCAGTTAAGAGAATGCAAACCCAGAAGAAAAATAATTCTATCAAGAAAACCAATTTATTTTCTGCCATTCTCATTATTTGATTGAGGTTGTAGAAAGGTCAGCAGAAAGGTTGTATCCTGGGCAGCAGATCCAACCTGAAGAGGTACTGTTTTCAGTAAGATTAAGATTATGCTCAACAGTAAGTTAAAATTGAACCTCAAACATCTGACTTTCTAAATTGCTTTATTCTCTCTTTCATATTTTTAGGTACTGTCATTAACCTGCTCTAAAAAGGAAATTCAAATTACCAGAAATAGACTTTTATTTCAAGACTGATTTGCTTTGGAAAAAAAAAAAAAAAAAAAAATCCTAAGGTTTGTCCTCAGCTTAAACCAAGTTTGAGGTTGCAAAGAAAATTTTTGTTATGTTTGTATTTGTTTCATTCTTCACATTCTTCTTCACTTCCTTCTTTTGCTGAATACTTCCAGTCTCATCAGAACCTGGAAGTACCAGAAATAAGTCACATTTTTTGCAAAGCATGGGTTGTCTTGTGCTGAATGTCCTGGGCTTGGATTTGGGAAATCTGGATTTAATTTTCTGCTTTGCCACTCATTTTCAGTTTAAAGTTGGGTAAGTTATTTAGTAAAATCAGTCTGTACTTCAGACTCTGTGAAAATGCTCTGATGCTGTGATGATTGGAGCCACAGCAAAATGCTGTCACACTTAAATAAGCATAGGAATTATTTTTGTGTACCAAATCATTAATTTAATCTTGTTTTAACCTGCTGGAGAACAAGCTGTTGTGTTTGCTTCTGGAGACATGTATTATCCCAGTCCTAAGCAGCACTGTGTGTGTCTGTTGTGGCAGTGGCACTCCCATCCAGCTGACTTCTAATAGATGTGCTAGACATCTTCAGTAGGGCCCTTACAGGGAGTTATTGAGAGTTACTGAAGAAGTACTATTTTCAATAAGGTGTTCATAATTTTTTTATTTTCTTTTAAGACCTAAAGTTTAGCAATCCTTGTGCAGTAACCATATTCATGCTTATATCCAGGAGTACGACTTAATGGGAAGTGCACATATATATGTCTGGCTCCATATTTAAGCAGGGAAGGAAGAAAGTATTTGACCTTAAGCTTAGAGATCTTGGCTGTCTAGATCAATTTAGCAACTCACATACTCAGTTTCTGATGATCCACTCTGACTCTTCTGTGCATACAGAACTGTATTCCCAGATACGCAAGAAGATTGCATTTGGAAGATGAGGCATAAATTACTTTATCTGAAAGATAGCCAGAGGTCTAATCAACATTGGCTCCAGTTAATGATCTGTTAATGATCTGAAGACTACGCTTGTTAGGCTGGCGAATTGTGAATCAATTTACTTCCCAGTTTTAATGAAGAATTTTTGCTCGCTAGATCCTTTATTTCCAAAACTGAATAGAATAAGTGTAGCACAGAGACAGATGCTGACAAGGATTCTTCAGCGCTATAAGAATCCTCAGATACTACATTAAGTTTTATTACATGAAGTCCCACGGACCTTCTTCAGTCAAAAACATTTGGAGGCAATGATGTATCTTATCATATCATTATAGCAAGTAGGTATGAATAACAAATTATTAACACATTACCCCTTTTCATGACTTAGCACGTTGAATATGCTGCAAGATTTCATGACTCAGATTTCTGAAGGAGCTAAATAAGTGCAAAAATTGAAATACTTAATCCTGGATTTGGCACATGTGCCATTAGTTAGAAAGGAAAACCATACAAACAGAACTACTTGCAGCAATTTTCTCTGTAAAATACATTGCAAAAGAAAGCCTTAGAAGTAATTAGATTCCCAGGAAAACAATCATCACAGCTGCCTCAACAGCTGTCAGATGATGATTCAAAAAAGGCAAGTATTAAAGTTTATTAAAACATTACTAAATAATGATTTACATATTGGCTCTCCATTGTGCTTAACAGGAACCCATACTTTAAAAATTATTCTCAAGCAAATGACTAAGCTCTTTATAAAGTAGCTGCTGTACTCATCATGCTGTAGTCATTTATCTTAGCCCTTACATCGGCTGTCTTTTGAATCACAACTATATACCCATGTAAATATGGTAACATGGTACAGATACTATTCTGTTTTAATTTTTTCATAGTATTCTCTGCTTTTATATTCAAAGTGCTCTTGGAAAAGACTATCTAAAACGAGAAAAAACATCTCTATGCACATATGAGTTTAGATAAAAAGACTGAAGTTGAACTCAAAGGCATTTTCATTGTGGTATGCCCTAATGATGAATATAAGATTACTTTGAATTTAAAGTCAATTTGATACACAAAATGATTTGTGCAAACATTGGAAATTTGAATTGTTGCTAGCTTCTTAAGAAGTAGTAAGAAATCCAAAAGCTGAGTAAGTTGGAGTGAGAAGATGTAGCTTTCAGTGTTTGGCATATTTATTATTTATAGAATCACAGAATCGTAGAATAGTTAGGGTTGGAAAGGACCCTAAGATCATCTAGTTCCAACCCCCCTGCCATAGGCAGGGACACCTCACACTAAACCATGTCATCCAAGGCTCTGTCCAGCCTGGCCTTGAACACTGCCAGGGATGGAGCA
>JBCJKH010068266.1:35405-45559 GCA_039877255.1 Loriculus beryllinus | reverse complement strand
CAGGATCACCTCCTTCGACCTGCTGGTCACACTCCTTTTGATGCAGCCCAGGATACGGTTGCTTTCTGGGCTGCGAGTGCACACTGTCGGCTCACGTTCATTTCCTCATCGCCCAACACTCCCAAGTCCTTCTCTGCAGGGCTGCTCTGAATCTCCTCTTTGCCCTACCTGTAGCTGTGCCTGGGATTGCTCCGACCCAGGTGTAGGACCTTGCGCTTGGTAAGATTTTCTAAGATGTTCTTAGATGAATGTTTGCCGAAGGCAGGTGTGGTTATTGATTACTGTGGTGTCATGACAGGTTCTGAAAACATATGCAATCTGGTTTGGGGTATGACTGGATATGTTATGTAGGCACAGTTTTCTGAAGAGTTGCATAGGATTAACAACGTAGCAGATGAGATTCTAAGATTTGATTCAATATTGACTATAAACCACCTTTAAGGAGTTCTAAGTTAGTTGCACAGTTTGAAAAAGCTTGACAGTAGTTCTTATCTGAGTATGGTCTCATTTTTAAGTCCTTGCCTGGTGAACTGTGTATTTGGTTTAGATAGGCCAGTTAATGTTTTAAAGGACTGATAGAAAGAAGGATATCTATGTCTATATGGTTGTACAGAATCTGGTTTATGAAAATATGGCTATTATGCTAAATGAGAGTGCCTGTGGGTACCATACAAACATTATTCATGCCAATCATTGTTTCAGAATCTTGTAAAGCTTATTTGGAAGATTGTGATGAGGGGTTCATTTGGTTTTTAAGAGTTCTTCTCACATTGGAGTAGATCTCTCTACTTTCACTTCGTGAGTAGGATGCGTCTGAATCTATAAAAGCCAGGTCTCTGTTAAACACTCCCTACTTTGCATCCTGTCTAGATCTCTAGAAATTGGGAGTGTCTAGTGACTTCTCAGCACTTTAACAGCTGGTGGCTGAGTGTGTGTTTAGAGGCCTTGGTTAACCACATAAATACCATTGGAAAGACAACTCATGGTGCTCAACTCTGAATTCTTGGCATGAGACAGTGACTGATTGACTCTTAAATTAACCAGCAAGTACAATGAAGAGTATCTCACCAGATCTGCTGTACTTTGCCTTTAGCAGAAGGTAAATACAAATGCAGCAGCCAGAATGATGTATTTATCCTTTGCTATGCTTCATTATATTCAGTGTAGGACTTTCTTTTTTCATTCCAGCTATGAGATACCAGCTGTGTCCCCTTACAAAACTGTGCCCAAGCATAACATCAAAATAATCAAAATATAGTCTTGGGTTATCTGTAAGGAACTTGAACATAGTGGAATAGTTCTGGTCGTGTCTTAAAGGTGTCAGCTCCATGTACGTATCCTAGCCTGTTTGCTAAGCTCCCCTGCATTCTAACCTGTACAGAGTTGAACATCATTATTTTTAATGACAGGTACTTAAATACATTTGAAATCATGTATAAACTCATTTTTGGAGTCTGTGATTCCATACACTGTGGTATATACGGTAGGATGAATTATGACTTCATCTGAAGAAAGAATAATTTGATGAGTCCTGAAAAACAGGGGATCTGTTGGTATGACTTCATTGTTGCATAAATTGTTACAAGCACATCATTAGTGCAGGTATCATAATACTAAGAACAACTACTTTTTAAAAAGAATAGTTATACAAAAAAGGCAGTTGAAATAAGTGAGAAATGGTATTTGATACCAGTTATTATTCATGCAATCTGAATGCTTTTATCTTGAAATTATTTCTATATTTGCAAAGTGCCCTGGATGAGCAATCATTCACTGGTTTTCAGAAAAGTCATTACATTGTTTTGACAGAGAAGATTACAGTCTAATATAGTGGGAGCTCTCACAAAGAGGGATAGAAGGAGTGGAGATAAAAATATGACATTTCTACTTTCTTAACCAGGCTTTTCTGAATTTGACAAAATACTTCTATGTTGCCATACTAAGAAACTAAAAAGCTAACATTAACAAGAATTAACGGGAACAGATCATTGGCCTACAAATGCGAATTCCACTGTGTCAAAAGATATAAGTTGAGAAGTAGATGAACTAATTTTCCAGAAGAAGGAACAGATGATGAATACACTTCTTTGCCTTGTGTGCACTAACATTGATGAATTTGTACATTAACTTCTGGGAACATCAAATGCGAGAACGCACATTTCTACAGCACTGAGAAGTCATTTAGCAGCTTTCAGGCAGTCACACAAAATCAGAAGGCATATGTCATTGTTCCTCATGACAGAAATCAGAAGTGACCAGAAGTTCATTTTTTTCAATATGAAAAGCTTGTACAAGGACTTGTACTAATGTAAAAAATAAAAACTTCTCCGAAGAGATCCAACAGGAGAGCACTTTCTCTATTGCCTAGACCTTCAGCCCTGGAAAACCACACAGTTCTCAAATCCAGCTCCGTAGCATGCCCTTCCCAGGCTGCAGCGATGTGTTTTGGATGGCCACCTTGGAGGTTTGCCTTCCCCACCGAGTGAGGAGGGGTTTGCACTTCTGCTGCCACTTCCCTTTTCTGCCCCTGCCTCTCAGGTGTCTCCCACTGTTGGGTGGGGGGATTTGAAATAGTGTTAGGCAAATCTTTAATTTATTTTTTTATGTCTGAATTCTGCAATGTTTTTGATGGAGGGGGCCCAATTACTTTGTGCTGGGACACTGGGAAAGTTCTTGACCTTGTGGGATATTTAGGGCTAGGGGTTGTGAGGGTGGATCTTCAATGAATCCTTCGTGCTTCATCCTTTGGAAAATGGTGCCTGTTGGTGGATTTCTAAGCCTTTGAAAATTTGTACTTGTGGAGGGACAGTGGTCACGCTGCTATTCCAGGGGAAGTTTGGCCTCAGGGTGGATCACAGAGGCTGGCATCCATATGGGTGAACACTGGACTAGGGCACATGTCTGTAATGTCTGCTTTGTTTTATTGGCAGCTGTCACCTGTAACAACCAGCTTTCCTCATTGCAATGTCTGGGCATATCTCAGGGCATGGCAGAAGCCACGACTTGGTTCCCAGTGATCAGAAAGAATGAGACCATACAATTATACAATGAGAGATTTTCCAGGCACCTGGATGGGACCAGTGCTGCACTGTTTGTCTACAGAGCTACCGAAAAGGTCCCATCCTTTTCCTAGTGTAAGTGCAATCTTTGATGCCTTTCAGAAATGAAGTCAGCTGTACTCTGACAGTGAGGGAAGCCAAAGATTCAAAACCATAGTTCCATAATTCACTAGCTGAAACCAGCAAACATTAAAACTCCACCATATGTACCTCCACCCTGCTAAATGTGTATCTACCTAAATGGAAAAGTTGTGCTGGGAATGCCCAGGTATGATACGTTCATCCTGCAAATGGTGCTGCAATGACCCCTTTAGCTAAGGAAGGAGAACTGAAAGGCTCAGTAGAAAACACTTCTGGCACTATCTCAATGATGTTGATTGCCTATGGCATGGGACCTTAAAAGACTCCAACAATAAGCAGCTCTGTGTTGTACTGACTATTTAAAATGATATAAAACACTGGCTATCTTGCAACCATTAAGAATGAGGAAGTTACAGGCAGGGAGCCTGTGTCCCCTATTTTTCTGGAAGCTTCGGAATTGTTTGACAAAGCAAATTGTGAATCACGGGCATTCTTTTACCCTTCCTGAAAGGGCTCATCCTAAATCTGAGAGGTAGTCCTGTCTCTCTAGCTCTCTGGTAAGGTTTGCTGTGCTTCAGACCAGTGAAAACCAACTCAAAAACAAAAGAAAAAGGAGTTTATCTAAATTTTTAGAAAAAACCCTAAATGTTCAGAAGACAGTTTTAAACACTAAACTGGCTGGATTTGAACTAGTTACTCAGTGGCCAAGGGATTTTTTTTTTCTGTCTCATTTTTAATCCGATAGATGCCGAGTATTTTTAGCAGTACTGGTCTTACTTCTTATTAGCATATTAAGTAGTAATTTCTCTTCCTCTTCCCTCTCTTCACTTCATGCTTTGTATTTTCTGAGAACAGCAGGTAACGAGGCAAGCCTGGCATCTGACCAAAAAGGTTTTTTAGCTAGGGATTCATTAGCGTGTATAAAAATAACTAACCTTGTTTAAAGGCACTTCTTACACAACAAGAAAGGGGTTCAATTACCATATCTCATTTAAAGTGAAGATTAAACATCTTTACCAGGACAGTGCACTAATCCCATGAATCTTGTTTATGTTGAAATGTAGTGCTATTGGCAATAAACAGCAATCTGAGAAGTCATAACCCAAGTAAAGAATTGTCAAGTGACTTTAGAGCTCCCTATAAATTTCCTCTTCATGACTTCAGCAGTAGTGTTCAGCAACAGAGTTAAATATTTGTATTAGGTGATCCTGCCTTTAACAGAGTAATTAAAAAGATGGAATTCTTTGATTCTATCTCAAATGATTTTAGTTCTAATCTCTCTCAGGCAAAGTCAGCTCTATAAATTGAACTAAATGTATTTTTTCTTCTGAATAGAGACTTTACAGAATAGCAATAAATTCAAGCACTGGGAAAGTAAATTCAACTGAAGTACCCTTAATGATGCTATTGTGTAGTTGTTATGGTTATAATCCCATTACACAGACCTTTACCTTGAAGGCTATAAATTCTTTGAGAAACCATTCTAATGGGAAAGGACATTACTTAGAGCATTGTGCTTAAATATGATGAAAAAGGGTATGATTTAGTTTTGAAAAAACAAGTCACACAAACTGAAGTAGTAATAATAGAGGGATAAAATTTTTGCCTATCATGCAAACCTTCTAAATTTGTATTTCCTAAGAAACCACACAATGGAACCATCTCTTGGGGTGGTACTTCTTATTTGCATCATGGCCATGCCTGGAACTTGCCATTAAGGATCAGGACGCCATTCTGCTCTATACCTGCAAACTTAAACCACTGCCTGAATAAAGAATTGTCAGTCTAAAAATCTGACCCAAAGCCCAGTGAAGTCAATGGGAGACTTTCCATTGATTTTAATGATTTGTTTCAGGAGCTAAGTAAGTATTTTTAAGACAAAAATCAATAGTGTCCCACAGTGGTAATGTTTTCATGTGCTTCTATTGATCCTTTTGTCATAGATTACAGGATACCTTGGCACTGTCAACACATGAGGTTTTAACAAACTGATTTGATTTATTAACACCCTTTGATTAACATCTGCAGTAGCAAGTATTTATCAAATGTCAGCAAACAAAAGTTCAGCAGAAGGATCACCACAAAACACGACTTGTTGCATAATGTGAGCTGAAGTTCAACAGGAACAGGCTTTCCTTAAAACCAGTTTATGTCAGAGTCTTACATGATGTTCTCAGCATTAATTGGATATTGAGAAATATATATATATATATATATATATTAACCAACTGTATTGAAGTAAAGATTTTACCTCTCCTGGAGTACCTTAAGTTACCTCCTAACATGATCATGGTGAAAAGAACATTGCCATGACAATATGGGTATAAAAATGCAAAAATTCTCAAATCAAATTGAACTTGCTTAATCTGTCAGTTATTTCTTATGATTTCATAATCCATCATCTTCTAAAGAATTGCTGTGGAATGCATTATTCTGTTTCAGAAATACTCTGTGCTGCCTTGTTGTGTTTATATCTGACTTACAAATGCAAGTCCCAGGACATCATCAACAGGACTGCTTATGTTAGTAATATTTACAATGTGACTGTTGGGTTAACTGCCCTTTCATTTAGCTTTGCCACTTCATAAACCAACTAAAAGCCTTCAGTCATTTCTTGAGAATGATTCTTTGAAGTCTGGGCCTCTAGTTCAACTTGATTTTTGTATGGTTATTTGAGAAATAAAATAGTTCATGCAATTTAACAATTATATAGCAGTAGTTTAATGGTGTACAGCTTTCCTACTGTACTACTATAATCTTCTCCATGTGGTATTGTTTCTCAGTTTACTAGTAGTCACTGGAAAAATCACCAAGTTTAAAATAACATTTTCTCCTTTTGACAAGACCATTTTCCCTGGAAGAATATTTGAAACCTTGCATAATTTTCCTGATCCAAACCCAAAACTACAAACTATATCTGACATAAATTGGGATGGGTTGCATTCATTCACATTTTCCAAACCAATGTAAAGCTTACTTTGCTAATTGAGTTTGTAATCGTTTATCACATGTTACAGTATGAATATGTCTAACAATTCAATCAATCATAACAAAAATGTGGATACTACTTAAATCTTATCAGGATCACTGAAATAATGGCACTTTTGTTTACAAGGTGTCGATTGGTTTTAGAAGCTTTGATAATGACTCCAGACAGTCAATAAATACAGAGACTTTTGCATTGCCAGTAGGAGCCGAACTAAACTATCTAATCTTTTTAAAATGACAGACAACACAATGAACTCTGAACTTAATCCCCTCCAAACATTAAGGAGACAGTTTAGTGCTTAAAGTACTATTCAAACTCAACCTCTACATTTAGAGAAGAAAAAAAAACCCAACATTGAGCATCTGATTTACACAGGAGAATTCAGAGTTAAGGCTGGTTTTCCTTTCCATTGTGCCTGGGCAGTGGTCTGTGGTGGGCTCCAGGTCTGTCTGTAGCTTGTCTTGGGCAAGGAAAACACCTGTGTGCCTTTTGAAAGCAAGTCTGTAGTCAAAGCATTAAAAAAAAAAAAGCTGAAGCCCAAATTAATTTGTGTTTCTACTGATCAAATTTCCCCCATGGCTTTCAAGACAATGTAGGAGACAAAGTAATAACGCTACATTTCAGGTGACAGAATTTACACTGTGGGGCTCATAATCTCAGAAAATGACACATGGCCTTTAAGAGGAAAAGAGAAACGTGAATATAAAGCTTAAGTTAGACTGAAAGATGAGGGAGATGGGTGGCAGGCAATGGCTGACATATAAGTTTCTTGTAGGACAGCTTCTCCAGGTATAAGTAGTCACTGAGAAGATCATGGAAGGCACATGTCTCCTTTACTCAAAATCTATGAAGCAAGCCGTGAATTGTTTTATAAAGTGACACCCACCATAGTTAAACATCTCTGTAATTCCTGTTAATACTAAGAAAAATATATATATTTGATAACTACCTGAAATTATAAATATAATTATATAAATCTGTGAGCATATAAATATCACCCTTTATTTCAGCCTGACAATTTTTTAATAAACAATAGGGCTATCTGACTGCAGGACTGTTTCTTCTACTAGTAATAAAGAGGAGAGAAAATAAAAATATCCTTAACTTATCATTAAAAATCCTTACAGAAAATTGTTTCCTTTTCAGCTTCTTTAGAATGGCTAAATGTGGCACAAATCTAGATCCTTTCAATACTTGTGAAGGTTTAGTACTGCCCTGTTTTCCATGGATTGCATCTTGTGTATCTCTTTAATCAGTTTGTCTTATAAATGTACCTCTCCAGCTAATGAATGGAAAAATTAAACAATTCTAACCCTTTCATTGTATCTCTTGTCCTGTTTATTGTAAAGTCTGATGTGACAAATGCTTTGGTTTCATTCTTAACATGACCCAGATATCTTTATTTTCTTTCCTGGGTAATTTGAGATAGGTTGTGTTAAATCTCTGTATTTGTTATTAATTCCACTGAACGGATAAAATTTCCTGAGATTTTATTGATGTCTCTCTATATCTCAGGTACATTGCTGTATGTAAAGGGGAAATACAATTTAAATCATTGTTTTTCGTTACCAAAATCTGTTTGCATTGTTGAATGCAATTTGTTGACCTGCAGTTCTGTATCTGTTTTGTGTAACACATCCTCATTGTCTTGGTAAGTTATAGCATTTGCATGTGAATGGTTTCAAATATTTCACATTATTAACAACTGATTCTCAGGTCAGGAATATCTGAGGTTCCCACTGTCTGTGTTTTGCCATGAATAATTATTTAAGCTTGTCTTTCCTGCAGTGCTGGTTGGGCAGCACTTCTTGGTTGAGTTGTCATTCGGATGAGCAACATTATCAGGACAACCTAAAGCTTGTAATGGATTGTTATTGAGAGATGTGATGCCTGTGTTCTCAGGATGAGATCAACCAGCAGAAGTGAGAATGTAAGTATTTATTCAGTATCAGTGTCTGGTATTTTAAACCATTTTCTGAAGTCTGTATTTACATTAACTGTACACAAGAGGTATCTTGATTTTGAACTCCAGCTAAGCATATTAGTTTTTCTGACTAATCACAACAATTCAAGATGATATAATAAAAAAATTTCTAAATGCTTTCTTTAGAATCTTTTTTAATAAGTTTGACTGACAGGTTTGATTTTGACAGTCACTACTTTCTCTGATGGTCTTTTGCGGTAAAATTAGTGGAATTTCACAGCACTTTATTTCATGACACTTTTCCTTCTCAATAGTATATTTCCATAGTTGCCTAATTAGTATTTTCTGAGTCAGAGAAGAGCTATATGTTTTATAATGAGAAAAGAAAGATACTGAAGCAGAACCTAGACAGGTGCAGTGCTGAATGAAAATCTGCAACTGCTGACTTATTTGGATTTTGTTTTTTCCCTTCTTAATTTATTTAAAACCTTTATTAGTCATTCTAATAGATTGCTTCTTAAATCTGTCCCTGTTAATTACTACATGTTTAAGGGCAAGTACTGTAGAAAATTTTATAATAGGAAAGTCTGCATTGAAGAGCTACACAACTCTTTTCTCCACCACATGCTCCCAGATGCATTGTGTTTGGGCAGTCCCATCACAGATCAAGTTATAACTAAGATTAGTCACAGGCATTTGTAATTATTTTGTCCATTTGTACCATTGGTATAAATGGTAGATATGAAAGAATTTGAGAAGGTGAATGAACACTGCTGGCATTGTGGGCCAGATATCACGGGGCTTGTGGGATCACCATGTTCACCCACTGTGCTATATATATAATGCAACCCCATCAGCCCCTCCTCGACCTGGAAGAGTGTCAGGGACCTGTTGGTTTTGCTCATTGTGTTCCTGTTGTAGCTGTCTTACTCACAGAGCTAAGTTGACACCGTGCCATGGTGTGCGCTCTGGGAGTAGGCTGGTGGGCTTGGTGTCACCTGTGTCCTGAGGTGTTGGATCTGTCCTGTTGTGTTGGGTCTGCCTATGGGGATTCAGTTTTAATTTCTGAAGCATTGAGCACCCCTACCATTCATAACAGCTGCCCAGCATGAAGCTAGTCCCGAGTACCACTCAGCTTGGGATGTCCTGGTCTACTGAATGGAAACTAAATACTGCTTTCTGGAGGAAATCCCAGCTCTGCCACCGTCAGTGAACTTCCTACCAAGAAGGTAGATAAAGGCACAGACTTTTTTTCCTCCAAAAAGAATAGCAGTTACCATACCTTTAATTTGCAACTGGGTGGCAATTTCACAAGGAGTTCTTTCCAGCTTTCCTATTTTTTAATTGATCAGACCCGTCCCTTACTTTGCTAAACTGCATGTGTATTTATAGCCATGTAACACTAAACCAGATCTGCCTTTGTTTTTGTGATTTATCTTTTTTTCTCTCAAACAGGAAAGCATTCATTATCAAATGTTGTGAGAACAATACAGTAACTGGAGGTTATTTTATATGAAAATATTGTTGATTGTTCCTCCCCTAGAAATCTCTCTTGGCAGCTCACTTCCTGCCAAATGAATCAGCAAAAGCTGCTCCTGAAAGTTGTTAATATATAATACAATCACCCAGCACCGCACTTGCCCCTTATCTATGAAGTTCTTTTGTGATCAATGATTCACATCGCGTTTTGATTAAAGTCTCTGAGCACAGTTTCTTAATATAAATTAATGGCCTTGGGATTTTAAAATAAACACTCCCTTTTGTTTAGCATCATTTCCTATTTTCTTACCAAACCAGATTCTTATTGTAATTGTTCAGTTTTCACTGGAAAAAGTGTTTGTGGACTGGAATGTTCTAAAAAAACCAAGTGGCTCCTTTCAGAGCTGTTAGTGTTGATTTACAAGTTCTAACCTGCTATGTTAATTGAACGTCGCTAGGGAATATTACCAAAAAGCAGCTATGAGAGTGTGATACTGTGAGTAATGATTCCTACATTCATTTACTGGAAAAAAGAATATTTTCTCTTTTTTTTTTTGTTTTTTTGTTTTTTTTTTTTTTTTTTTTTTTTTTTTTTTTTTTTTTTTTTTTTTTTTTTTTTTTT
>JBCJKH010068266.1:12318-25999 GCA_039877255.1 Loriculus beryllinus | reverse complement strand
TGACAGTTTTAAGAGTATTTCTGAAAGGCCATTACTTAAAGGTTTCCACCCCCCCCCCCCCCCCCCCCCAATTCTGCATACTGCTTATTTTTTCTTGTTGGAGAAAGATGTGTCAATGTTCTTCAGTTTAAGCTGTGGAGAGAACGGCAGGGCCTGGAGGGAGTGAACTGGGGTGTGGAGGAGGTGCAGAGGGAAAGGGGATCGTCATCCCGGAGCTGTGCTGATGCTTCCCTGATTAGACACGTCTGAAAGAAGTCAAAAAGCACGGATGCTAGCCAGACTGGGAGAGAGAACTGTGAATTTGCACATTATCTCTTTGGGAAGACATGGAGAGCCTCTGCTCAGGGAACTGGAAAAGGCGGTTTTTTGTGTGGCAGCATGCTGCAAGGCACTGTTGGCATTCCCTGGATGCACTCCCTGGTACTCACTGGAGAGTATGGACAGGGCTTTGAAAGGATACATAGGTGGAGAACCTGCTATTGAGAACTGTCAGAAATGTATGTTGCTTGTGAAATGGCGTATTTTGCACTTTGTAGAGAATGATTTTGTGCTGTGTCTGCAGTGGGTCCGCAGCACCAAGGCTATGTAGGAGGTGGCAGTCTGGGCATCGTGCAAAGCTGGGGCTAAGCAGTCCTCAAGGAGCCCAAATGAAGGCGTATGATAGGGTGGCCAGGCCTAGACATCACACAGGGGCTGCATGTGGGGTCTTGGAGGTCAGCTCAGAGCAAACTGTGCTCTCATCTTCCCTTACAGTCTCTTAAATGCAGCCAGTATGGGAATACAGTGTGGAGGTGCCAAAGCTGAGCATCACTAGGAATGAGAGAGAAACCTGTGAGAGTTTGTGAGCTTTGGTTGAGAGAAAGCTGACATGCTTTCAGACTTGAGCTGTCCCTGGAGGCAGCTTAGCCATGTCTCAGCTAACAAGCCCAGGCAGGTTGGAGCTTATGCCTGCAAAAAACACACCAAAACAAACAAACAAACAAAAAATTAGCAAGAAAATATTAAATATAATTGAAGTTTTGCTACCATCTCCAGTATAGAGCTTATACCAGAGGAACTTATGTAAAGGACATGCAGAGAATCAGGCTGCACAATAGAAGGTGGTGTGTTTGGGAACCAGAGGAAAGGGACAATATGAATCTCTTATTCATATTAAGAATTTAAAATATGTCTAAGTTTTTATAAATATGGACATTTCATTTCTTAATTTCTTGCATGTTTCTGTCTTTTCTTTTTCTATCTCATCTGTCTTCTTGTTATCTTGCTGACTTTTTAGAATGGGAGTTTTGCATCACTGACTTTCAGAATCTTTAGGAAAGAAGTGCTATGTTAGTCTGATTTAACCTCTAATGTTCATATACAAATAAAAAGCCCTAGGCTAAATAATGGTTACACCTGCTGAGTCTTTGAAAGAAGTCCAGCCAGCCTCACAGAAATATGCTGCTACTAAGAACAGCAATGTTTAAAATCAAAACTGTAGCTATCTGTTCAGCTATGCCTGTTAAAATCTGTGAGTTGCTGTGTGAAACTGAAGAGTGTAAAATCCCACATCTAATCATGAGATCTATTTCAATGAACAAAAGTGTGAACATAAAATGGAGCATTATTTTCTGCACAAGATCTAGGTTTCACTTGCTAAACAACGTAAATCAAGGAAATGAGTTGAGCAATTCCATGTGCAGTTCCATAAGGCTGCAACATAAAGTGATCCATCTATTTCCATTTGCGGAAGCCATTGATGCCAGTTGTCTCGTGTAATGACTGAAATTTCATTAATTTCACTATGTGAAATTGAATGCTTTTGTAATCTATGGTCTGTAATGCTTGGAGAATGTTTATAGCATCATGGTCTGTGATGCTTGGAGAATGTTTATAGCATCGTGACATAGTGAAGTACCAATATTCCTACTCAAGTAGCAGGACAAAAGGGCATGAGGTGAGTGGTTTGGATAAGTAGTGTGAGGTAAGACAAAATGCTGAAGATCATAGAATATGCAAGATCTAACTTATCCTTAATTGTTCATATCAAGATCTGAATTTCTTCCTAATGCATCCGTTCTTCACATAGAAAGTGTCATTTTTTTTGTGGGCTGTATGCAGATTCCATGGAAACATACTTCTGCTCTTGTTTTTCTTCAGTGTTTGTTTGCTAGTTTGGTATAGCTGTGTCTGCCGGGGTATTGTTTCCTATCCTGCTAGAAGAGTGGCAGCACTTATGTGTATGATGTAAAAAAATGGTAACATACATTAACATGTAATGTTTTGTGTAAAATTTATAGATAAGGAACAACATGTAGACTGATCCTGCAGGTGATACTCTAGTGCTGAGATCCACCCATGTATAGGAATGTGAAACACAGGTCCTTCATAGGAGGAATCAAGGTACAGCTAGTACAGTTGGGATTATTCACTATTTAGCAGAGCAATTTAGCTTCTAAAGATTGCTCTGCATCTCCAGAAATATGAAATGAAGAGATTGAGTTTGATTAAATTAATTTATATTGTATTTGATTAAATTAATTTTCTTTTTGAATTTTAAGTAGATGAGGTTATTGATTTAAAGTTGCTGGTATTTAACTTGCATCTCTAAATTTAGTGACATACACTAAGTCATTATAAATGAGCCTTAAATTAACAGTGTAACATGCCTTTCATTAACTAGGCAGACTGTGTATAGCAGGCCAGGATTATTTCTTTTTCAGCAGACTCTGTGAAACTTTTATCAACATCTTTCTAGCTTTAATGGCCAACTAAATGGATTAATGACAGCATCTGTTAAAGGCTTGTCACTCTCACATTCTTATATAACGTGTTAATATCTTATAATTCATGTCATATACATACTGTTGGGCTTTGCAAAAGCAGGGAGAGTTGTCAACGCATTTCTAATCTTTATAAAGGAAAAGGACAAAAAGAAAGAGAGGCAATTCCCATATAGCTCTCCAGAAAAAGAAACCAATCCCAGCAACTTTCAGACTCTCACTGAACTCTGTATAAATACATATAACCAACATTTTAAGAATCAATTTTTAAGAATGTCTTCACACTTCTTGAATACTCTGTTGGACGTGCCAGTAATTAATAAGATAAATTCTATTTAGTAGAAAATAATTGACTTTATATGGTGGTTAGTTAGCTTTATGTTGGTCAAAATAGGTTGAAGTGCAGCTGAACAGAGTGGAAGATGTTTTTCTGCCAGTGTCCTGATACACTATACTTACAAGTCTTTTCAAAGTTGTGAAAATGTGTAATATTTCAATGTTCTTAAGAAACCCCCAAAATATTTAACTCTTGAACTGTAGCTTGGTAGTATATTGCATAAGTGTATGGTAGACTTTTTCTGAACACTTCTCATGAGTTTCACGTCACTGAGTCTCCAGTGTTCTGTCATCCCCATGCACAGCCTGTCAGAGGAGTACCTCCATGCCCACCCTCAGTTGGCTAAACAGCTAATACAAAAGTAAAATCAAATTTAAAAATTATGGGGGAAACGATGATGGCAATTTTGTAGCTAAGGTGCAGTTGATAAGAGCTTGCCTTGTCTGTTGACCTGTCTGTAAGTGGGATTACTCCATGGCTTTGTCCCACAGTTGCGGCTCGGAAGATGCTCCTTGAAAGTCAGTGTAAAAATGCTTTTAAGCAACTTCTCTATTCCTCTGCTCCTGAAATCTGTCATCACCAGGCTATTGCCTGGTATCTTCTAGCTTGCTGTAAGTTGTACTGGCCATGAAATTTCACTGCAGAGTTATTAGAGGGCTTCCTATGAAGACATTTCATTGGCATGTTGTCTTTGGCTACGGGAATCACACTGACAAATGCCATTAGTTTGATGTGTTTCTGTCTGATGCTGCAATATGCTGTGGTGACCTTCCACTGACCTAGCACTGTATTGCACTGGTAGATGCAGCACTGAGCCACCCAGCTGCAAAGCAAAAATCACTTCTGCATGGTGCTGCTTTTTTTTTTTTTTTTCATTTAGGTTGAACAGAGTTTGGAAGTGGGATGTAGATTTGTTGTGAGTCCCAAATGTGTATAGGTGAAGTGTTAGAAGCAACTGATAACTGTTCATCCTGAACTTTTCTCCTTGTGTTGGAGAAAAGCTGAAGGAAGGTAAAGAGCACAAGTCAGTTAGACATCATTAGAAGGATAAATTGAGGAAGCAAAGGTAAAAATAGCGATCCAGAAAAGACTGTTTTGTCCTTTCCTGATCAAGGTTTCTTAAGAAAATTCAGAGGGAGAAATATGGAATAAGAGTCTACCTCTGTTGCTTTTACTGAATTGTGGAACACTTTGCATCTTCAGGTCCTTTGTCCAAGCTGGGGCTGTAATTGATATTTTGGAGATACTTGTGTACCCACCGAGGAGGCCTGTCCAAACCCAAGTGAATAAAGAGCCTCAGATACCCTGTAGAGTATGACAGCCTCAATGTAACTTGTTTTATCAAAAGAATACATTATTATTACTAACAGGCCTGATTTAGTCATATTATTCTCTATCTTTAGTGGGAAAGTTAGTAAGCAGTAGCATATGCAGTGTGAATGACTTCTCTGTACATGGGAAGTAGTACAGCCCTGACAGTTGCAGGCTGGGAAATATTTATTTCTGAGCACTTGCTTATGGGCTGTTGGGATTTGTGATGTGGTTATCCAGTGACAAAATGTGGTTGCCCTCATTTTTGTTCTGTGGTCTTACTTGTCAGGTATGATTGTCTAAAGGCTCTTTTCTGTGTTTTCATTGTTTTGGTTTTGGAATATGAGCCAGCAATTCCCATTTTTGTCTATAGCTTAGCCTTATTTTAAATATAGAGTAAACGTAAGAGGACTCTGAGATCATAAATCAATGCTTTGAACCAAAATTGAAATGCTTGATTATGTATTTCAATTCCAAATGTTTTACAATATCATGAGATGTTTTTATGGTTTGAAAAATCAGTAGTCTGTATCTTCATTAATGGTCTGTCTTCAAGCCCTGCTCAGTTTTCAAAATAATGTGTTTCATTCCTGGTTCCCTTTTGAATTGAAGTTACAAAGTAGCCTAAAGTAACTAGAAATGCCTTGTGTGTTTGCTGCAGTCTTTTTGGGTCAGGTCAGACAGTATGCTTAGATGTATGTTTATGTATCAGTTTATTATAATAGCTTATATAACTATTTTGCAACTGAGTTGCCATAGAGTAAGGAGAATGGCCTGCTCCCTGAGAACAGTGTATCCTGAAA
This sequence comes from Loriculus beryllinus, assembly GCA_039877255.1. Lineage (NCBI taxonomy): Eukaryota > Metazoa > Chordata > Aves > Psittaciformes > Psittacidae > Loriculus > Loriculus beryllinus. The sequence continues at coordinate 20,786 of JBCJKH010068266.1, read as the reverse complement.
AACCAGTGTTTGGCTTGCAGGGCTGGTTTCAAGTTTTGTTACTTGGTGGAGAATTTGATGATATTCTGAGCACTAAAGGTGGAAGTCAGCAGTCAGATGAAGAACCTATGTGAGTGGGTCTATCTCCAAGTATATTTATATGAGGGAGCAATACTTTTTTTTCATTGCTAGGCTATTACATACGATCAGAACAGCATAAGAAGAGTGTGTGATGTAGATAGATTAATCTGACATTTTATATACTCAGCAGCAGAACTGCAGTTCTCATTTTCCTGTAGGCTAACCTGGTATTTCAGGCAGATTTGCCATTGGTTGCAAAAAATATTTTAGAAGAAGGTAAGGATTCATTTCCATTGCTGCAAGTTTCAACATCGTACTTCTCTACGTTTTTACAAAGCCTGAAACTGTTTGTGGATAGTCGTTTTTCTACTGTAGAAAAAATCCTTAGCTTTAATGCTGATTAAGTTTGTCATGAAATATGTCTGCAAATCAGGTTATCTTGATCTTTCTAAGTGTTCATTCATCAGCTTCTGACTCAGTTCTTGTGATGTTTTCCAAATGGGCAACTGCCAAATGAAGCTTTAACCTAACTGGTAACTTTCGCAAATAATACTTCTGAAATAGCTCTCTCCAATTTCACAAGTATTACCAAAGAGTTTGAAATTGTTCCCGTGTTTAGGAAGCACTTTTCAAAATACATTAAAGCTTTTAAAATAGGGATCATCTGTCAAGAGATCCAAAATAGTGTACTTTATAGGAGGTTCATTCAGTTTGTATTATTTATCATATGAATGGCTTGTTCACTGTTACATCCATTAAATTTAGGAAAACAAATTGTTATTCATGTCATTTCTTCATTGACTTATTCCTGAAGCTGATTTTAAATAGTGTCTCTTGACCCAGATTTCGGACGTGCCATATGCATAGGAAATGCGTAATTTTCCATACTTCACAAATGCCAATCACATGGGTACTTACTTTCTTGCAGGCTTTTTTTGAAGGAAGCCAACAGCATACACTGTACTCTAGCTTTGTGTGCTGAACCATTGCTGTGAGACTTTACAATTTCCTCAGTACAGCTGTCTACCTGAGAAGCCTTAGCATAATTCAGTATAAGGCTGGTTTTGACCTCTAAGTGCTAGAGTGTTGCACATACAAGGCTGAAATTGCAGGAACTCCAGTTGAGCAAGTTTTGTCATCTTGCATTTTATGCATTATACTACTAAAACGGTTTCATAAAAACCTATGAAGATCGATATTTCTTAAACAGTGCTTCTAAGATAATGCCAGGAATGGGTTCACAATAGGAAACTATTTCTAAGTATATGGGTTGTAGTAAACAATTAAGTACTAGCTCACTCAAAACCGTCAACCTATCTTTACATCAGCATCAAGCAATCACATTAGATTTTATCTTACTGAAGGACTTGCAATGGCTAGTTATAAAATCTAGCTATTGCCAGTCTTTCTGGCGATGGTTGAAGTGCCCAGACCTAATCTCTGCCACCACAGATCTGGATATAATGATGCCATCATGTTCATTTTGATGTGCAGCTTTGCGTATGCTCAGCAACGCATCTCTCCCTCATTTTGTACATGTTTACTGAGCAATTTGTATGCCTGGCAAACTGTTCTGTGCAGGAAGGAGTTAACAGTCTCTCCTGGAGGCTGCCTGAAGCCCTTCCTGTACCTCAACCTTTGCCAGTAATACCAAACTAGTAGCAAACTTAATCACTGATGGAAGTATAAAGAAGGAAATATGCAGGTTTTAGAGTGCATCAGACTTTATGGAAAGACTTGGGGCTTGACAACAAGGACCTAAAAGACGACTTTGAACACTTCTTCACTAGGGACCTGCAGAGAGTGCTAGGGTTTTTTTATAGCATGAGAAAAGTGTTCAGCTGTAATACTGTGAATGGGATTTTCACTGTGTCTCAGAGAAATTAATTTGCTTGCAAAATTGCAGTGAGTGTAACTTGCAATTCTCCCATGAATTAGAGTAATACAAAATTAATAATGCATATACTGTAGCATGTACCTAGGGAGATACTTTTGAGACAGTCCAGCTTTAAAAAGAAGTGTTTAAAGTTTCAAGTATCATCTACTTCAATTTTAATACACTACTCTCATTTCTATTACAGGCATTCAGATATTTCTGTTGCTAGCAGCTCTCACTGGGACTTTCACGGTTTTCACACTTCCTTATGCTACAAGTGACCTTCAACAAGGCAACTTTTTCTTCCGAGTTTTGGTTTTAGTTAATTTCAACAAAAAAGTAACATAGTTGATATTGTTTCATACTATATGTTTATTCTGTTTTGTTTCATAAACTTAGGAAACTGTAACAAAGTAGCCAATGCGTGCTACCTCCCCTTGAAATGTGGACTTTCTACCTTATGCTGGAGTGTCCCCTTTCCCTAGGGCATGAACGGAGTTTCTGCTGCTTAGTCTGTTTATCAGGCAGGTAAAGGAGTGGAGAAAAGTAACAAAGAGTAGTAGAAGTCAGTTGCTTCAACACTGTTATTTGCTTCCCAACAGAGAAACGCTGTTAGTTTCAGTGGGGCTTTTAAGTTAAAACTAGACTTTTTTTTTTAAAAGTTGTCTTTCATTTTCTTTAATGATCCTGGGAGATGTGCGTATGCAAAGACTATATAGAGCAAGCTGTTAATTTGCATGAGGGAAAGGCATGATGATTTTCTGTGTATTGTCTGTGTGAGCTCATAGAGCTAACAAAAATTAATAATAAAAAATTATTGTAAAATATATGCTTTGGTTATATGTTTGCAGAGAAGTGTGTCACATCAAAGAATTATCTGGTTTGATCTGTATTGAATGGAATATGTTGTCAATCCAGTTGGTTTCAAAACTTTAATTATTGGATATTTTATTTAATCTTGAACTTCTTGATTTCTAAAATTACATATATTTACATCTGCGTAGTGTTGGTATTCAGAGCCTATTGAAATAAGACCTAGACATTTGTGACATTAAATATTCTACTCTATTCCATGTCTTGTGAAGGCTGTACTGAAATGTTACATATTTATCTAGAAGAGTATGTCTAAAGTGCTCCAGAAAATGAAGACAGGTTATGTATAAGTTGTAAAAGATGGCTACTTATTTCTGGGACATGGGTAATGGAAATCTGATCAATTCTTTAAAAAGAACTTGGAAGCTCACAATTTCATAGATGAATCCATTGCTTCTAAAATGGAACAATTTATATTTCATTCTGTGGAAATATAAAGGGAAGATAAGAATATTGCTATGTGGACTTCAGTTTCTTAACATATTTTATATGAAATAATATAGGTTCTAACTATGTCCACTGTACCCATTTAGGTATATGAAACAGCTGGCCAAACTTGAAAGTTTATTACGTGGTGATTGCTAGTGCCACAGTGAGTGAACCTGATGCTTTCTTTGCTGTCTTTTTTGTCTGCTATTACAACACAAAGTTAGAAAAGAAAAAAAAGCAGTACTGCAGCACTTGTTTTTCAGTTTCTTGCTTCATACATCAGTAAGTCGCACAAAGGCTTAGCAGGAAGAGGCATCTCCTTGGTCAGCAGTGTAAAAACAGGAAGGAGGAAGTCTATTGCAAATCTGGGTTTACTGATTATCAGTTCATGTTTCGCTGCAGAGGATGTCCATTAACAGCCATCAGCGTGATCCATTGCTTATCCAGCATGAACAATGACTGCTGTAGTGCTGCTGCTACAGAATATGGACCCTGCTTATAGGAAGTAATGTTAACTAACAAACTGTACTCAGCCCTTTCCTGCTCATAGAAACAGGATACTATTAGTGAGAACAATTCACAGAAATTGCACATCCAGGAAAACCAAGCAAGCAAAGCATAACAGCTAAATGAAGATTAATAAAATCTTTTCTCAGATTAGGCCTATGTTGAGTTCTGCATTGTTCTGGCAGGTAATGTGATCTTTTAAACACAGCAGTGAGGTGTAACTATGAAAAAGAATGGCAAAACTGGACCCTAGGTAGTGCCTGGCAGAGAAAGGCTGCTTAGGTTTTAAGAAATGTGCTTATTACCATAACTCCAGTTGAATTGCAGGAAACACCTGGACAATATTTTATAAAGCGTTTTAGGGTGTATGCAGCAACCTATATGAAATTACTCCATGGAAAAATCCCCACAAAGTTTGGAGTTTGTGTAAACAGAAAATATCTTTGTATATTGTAGGACAAAGGAAGTTTCTGCAGTGTTTCCTGTGAAATTGCAGCTCAAATGGAGTTTGTGATACAGTATCGTTTGTTAGGGATGCCATGGTTATAGTCACAATGACAGGTCTGTTTTATTGGGCAGAATCTTAATTTGCATGGTAAGTGTTAGCTTGCATTGATCCCATTGAACTTGTTACGCAAATTTGAATTGTAAATATTATTTTATTGCATAACTGTGTTTTTTGTTTGTTTGGGTTTTTTATTTGTTTTGTTGTTGTGGTTTTTTTGTTTTGTTTTGTTTGGGTTTTTTTAATTTTTTTTATCCAATGAGAAATGGTGAGAGAGAACAAACATCTACTGGGCCACTTCATACAATGTGTTTATGGGAGCTAATTGAGGGCATCTCTAGCCTCAGCACTAAATTGTTTTTGAGAGCAAGATATTAATTCTAAAACCACGATTTTCCACAAGTAGTTTCTTCATTTGAGAGTTGATTTATTTATATGTGCTTTGTTATAAGTATTACTTTGAAAAATGGAATAAAAGTTGTATGTCCAAGTTGTGTTTTTTTTTTTTTTTTTTGTGACTTGGATCAAAATTATCAGTTAAAAATTAACTTTTCCTTCACAATTCTAAATCTGAAGCTCTACAAATTAATCTTTTTCTGTTGCATCTTTTGCAGTTCATATAAAACTTCTTCTGTATCAAACTTGTACCACTGTTGTGCCAATTCCCATCATTATTCCAGCATTTCTGGAGATGTAACTGATTGGCACTTACTAAGTGGTTATCAGTACTTTGAAAGGAATGTGTGTATACAATTTTTAATTGCCTCATATGTCTTGTGTAATCAGGAAATGAAAGACTTTGTGGCAATATAGGGAGGGGTGGGGAACTTGCAATTCGTCCTAGAAATGGGACAAAACATTTGGGGTTTGGGGGTGTGTGAAAATGGTGAAATGTAACAACTCATTAGTGAGGAGCTGCTTTGTCCTGTAAAGAGATCAGTATTTTTTATTTTCTGACTTTTTTCTTCTTTTTTTCTTCTTTTTTTCGTCTTTGTTTTTTTTTTTTTTTTTTTTTTTTTTTTTCTTTTTTAAATAGCTGACCTGTTTTAAAATCTTTGCTGCTGTAGGACTTGTGAAACATTACTAAAAAAAAAGTTGTTCATTCTAAAAACTTACAATAATGCTCTGTGAGCTCAGAGATGTTTCTCCTGAATATGTATTGCAGTGAAAAATCAAATCATTGTCCATTTAAAAAAACAAACACACACTAAAAAAAAAAACCAACTGAAGCTCAAAACCTTCATCAACTAATAGGTTTTTTTAGAACCCAGAAGGGCTTTGTTATATATTTTTCTTTATCAAATAGACCATTTTAGTAATGTTTTTTAATTGACATTTATCACCAGGTACTAATTCATATTATCTTCGGAATCATTATTTTTATGAAAATATGCAGCTTTTATTTGTAATAAAATAAACTCTTCAAGTTAATTTTTGTCTGAAGCCTGAGTACCTAAGCAGTTCTCTTTACCATTCAAAATTACAGCTACTGCCATAGATAAAAGGGGCAAAATTTCTTTAGTTCTTAATCTGGTTAGTCTTGCAATTCACCTTTTTGTGCAAAACTCCCACCAAATAGATTACAGTAGAAGTTATTCTGATTATTCTAATTTTCTACTGCGGTATTTGCTGAACTCTCAAAAAGTATTTTTAGGCTCCTCTCCTTTTACACTTACTAGTCTATATACACTTCCTTTGCCTACCTTTCCAGAACTCTGGTCAATGTAGTAAATTGATTTCTGGGCTCATGATTTTTTTTCCTTTTGACCAAATTATTTGAGGAATATTGATTTTTTTAATTATTTGTAGTATGATTAGTTTCTGAAGGGTCGGGTGGAACTGATGGCAAGTTAGATTTTACCTTTCTTGGCTGAATTTTAGCTCTCTGGAGATGAGCCTAATTTACTTACTCAGCGGCTTGTATTTTTGTGCGTAGAATGGTGCCCTCTGGTGCTTCAGTAGATTTTTGCATGTGAACACGAGAATTGTCAGTCAAACTATGGAGTGCGTATTTTCCATTTTGTGTTTCAGTTTTGAAAATAAAAATTTTAAGGAGATTCTTTATGGTATTAAAGTAAATTTGTTTTATTTTCTATTGGAAAATGGTTGCATATCTGAAAACTCTCTTTCATTTTTCATTGAGACCTGAATTGAGGTCTGTTTATGTTTGTCTTTCTCCCTTCAGCCCAGGTGGTAAGAAAAGATAAAGGTGAAAATATCCCTGTTGCAATAAAATCGAACCAGTGACTGAGACATCTTTTTCGTTTAGGTTAAGCTGTCTCTGACTATTTCCAGTTAATTATTTTTCCTCTTTTGAGTGCTTTCTTCACTATTTTGTGTTTACCTATGTTCAAGGCCAGGTTGGACGAAGCCTTAGGAAGCATGGTTTAGTGTGAGGTGTCCCTGCTTATGGCAGGGAGGTTGGAACTAGATGATCTTAAGGTCCTTTCTAACCCTAGCAATTCTATGATTCTATGATTCTACCTAGGCTGATATTAATATGATTCATATTGTCCAGTTGTTGGACTGAGTCAGAAAAAAAAGTCTCTCTCTCTATATACAGAGTCCTGGGAAATGTAGATAAGTAACCTGCTACACATTACCAGAAAAATCCTTCAGCTCTGCTTATGGTCTTCATGGGTGCCCTGCTTGCCACATCAATTAGGAATGAAAATAGTAGCTGCCCTTTCACTGATACTTGGTGGTGATGTCTAACTAGTCACTCAAGTTAATGTTCTGTCATTCCAGATTGAAAATTTAAGTGGTATGTTATGTTTGGGTTTGTTTTGTTTTGTTTGTTTTGTTGTTTTATTTTTTTTAATTGCCAAAACCAAACACAAACTTCTGTCTCCAACATCAGTGATCATCTCCTTTATTTTTTTCCAGTTTGAAGACTCATACTGGGAAAAAGCTTGCTTTTCAAATTTTCATGGTGTAAATCAACAATATATCTATATATCTATATAGATATCTATATAGATAGATCACAGGTTGAAAGCAATCTGTTCATGTCTTTCAGTTTGGCTCAGCTCAGATTTGTGTTGTATTTCAGACCACCAGCATCTACTTCAGGAGCCCATAAAGCTGAAGAGAATCCTTGGGGTTCTACATTCAGAAGTGTATGAATGTAAACATAAATTGAAAGAACTATATATTACACATGTAAAATTTCTCTTGATAGCCTTGGCATGTTTGCCTCTTTCTATGACACTTCCCACTGATGCATGTGAAGCAACTTAAAGTGAGACATTTTTGGGGTAAATGTATATATAAATGCGTGTAATACTCATCTCCTGAAGAAATGCGTCTGGAAGGGTTATAACTTCCTCACTCTCTTCCCAACAGAATCCTCTGAGTGTGTGTTTGTGCATTGTAAAGTTTGTTGGTTTTGTCTTGTAATTTAAAAGAATTAGATACAGGATGCTTTCAGGATTCTGTGCCTCTCTCCAAGATACTGCAGTATGATGATTTGTTTGCCTGATAGTTTAACACTGAAAAGTGCAGAATTGCTAGCAGCATTGCTTGCATTGCCATAATCTGTTGAAATGTATACCTTCAGATAATTATTAAAAACTAGCAATTTACTTTATTTAGTAAATAAATAAAATATTTAGCATAGGTAAGCTCTGAAATGTATGGATGGAAAATAAGCTTCAGCATCAGAAATAAATTGTAGTGTACTATGTGTGATGTTCTAGAATAAGTAAATCAGGCATGCATTGCCTCAGCTGTGTTTGCAGTTTTGAAGGAAAAGTCCAATTTCTGTCCTTGACCTGAGATGGCATGGCTCTCTTGAGGCCAGTGCTTTAGGTCAGACTGCCTTCTGAAGCCTCTGAAATAGCATGCCTTAAGGGCACAGCATCTTAAGGAAGTTGGTAAACTTGTTTAATTTATCATCTTACTTCTCATCTATATCAGAGTTGTGATACAAAGTGTGAATTTATTTTACATAGTGTGATGTTTATTTCTTTAAAAGTAAACAGTTCTGTCTCGGGATTTTTTTCACTAGTGTGATGAAGAGGGTTGATTTGTTATTGCTCCCACAAGGTGGAGCTGTCTACGTATGAATGGTAAGGAGCTCTCTCAAAATACTGGCTTAGATCGCAGATCACCATTTTATTAATGTCTCTGCAGAAAACAGTATAATGTAGAACATAAAATGGTAACTATTTTCTTAATAAGGTAGGGTAATCTTGTGATTAAGACAGCCTGTTGGGA
>JBCJKH010068266.1:0-12307 GCA_039877255.1 Loriculus beryllinus | reverse complement strand
TTGATTTCTTCTCCCCCAATTTTAAACATTTATTCCCTGTATGATTTTGAATTTAATATTGTGAAAATACCCCTGATAAGTATCAATCTGTATGGTTTTTATTATCATTAAATTGAAGTGTGAGTAGCTTCAGTGTTGAGAAAAAATAATAAATACTGCTTTTTATAACAGTGAATAATGTATTGCCTGTGCTACATAGTATGTGGTTCTGTATTTTCTGGCTCTGTTGTCCGTAACTGTTTGATAACATTTTAAAATGAAATCTCCTGATCACAAATTATTTCTTTCTGTCAGTATTTAACAGCATCTCTGTCAGTGCTGGCAGATCTAAAATCAATAAAAAGGTATAAAGACAGCTATGCTGAACTGCAGCTGCTGTATACCCTAAAATCATCTGGCAATGACTAAATCCAAAAGGACAATGCATTGCTACCACCAAAGAAAGTTTGGTGATACAAACTCAAGTGTGGAGTTCCTCTTGCACCATCTTTTTACATTCTTGTTCTCATTTGAGGTATATTTGGTCTACTGTGGTTTATTACTGTTTTCGGTTACAGTTACGTTACACAACCTACAGCAATTGATGGAAGTCTTCTATGTTCCTAACTTTGTTATTATGATACTTCTTTCTCACTTCCCTTTCAGAACATTGGAAGGAGAACTAAACTTGAAGGCTCTTTCTACCCTTAAATAAAAGGCTTAAGGAAGCAGTAATTTTTTTCTGGTTTTTGCTTTAGTATTCAGTGCAATATAGCTGGTAAGGCCAGCCCATTCAGAGGAAGCTCATGTGTGCCTGATATCTGTGAATGCACTATCTGATGCCTCTGGTCTTCTTAATCCTTTTATTTCTTCTTCAGGAACTCTGGAGACAAGTGGATGGTGCTCTATGCTCACTCAGTGAGCTGACTATGTGTCTTGCACCCTTCTTTCCTCCCCGGCCAGGTTGCTGTTTCTCCCTCCAGCCAGCACCATATTCTGGGTGCAGGTGTTTCCCACTGGCAGGTGTGGGACAGTCATGGTCTTCCACCAGGGCCCTTTAAACCGCAGAAGAAGACTTCTTTACACATTTGTTCCTTCCAGTTTTCATTTCAAACTGCAGTGTTGAAAGGGGTGAGGGGTATTTTTCCCTTTGTGAACCACTTCATGGGTCAACAATCTTGTATTCTTCCCCTGTTGCACTTTGGAGGAAAGAGCCTGCCTTTCAGTACCATAGCTTTGTTTTCTTATCATAAACAAAGTGGGGATATTCTAGGAATATTGTACTGAATGTATTTTTACCTGGGAAAAATATCTATGGCAAGCAGGCTATCAGGAATCGGTTTTCTTCCTTTGGCATGTATGACAGCTTATTACCTTTCTCATTTGTCTTAACTTCAGTTGCTTCTTTGAGTATATTGTTGGAGTTCTAAAGGAACTCAAAAAGGATGAAGAATCTAGTTACAAGACTCTTTTTCAATCTCTTCTATATGCTTTTCTTTTTGAAAGGTCAGGTTCTTGTCAGACACTCAGCTATAGGTTTGTTGAATGGGTTATAATGACGCCAGATCATAGCAGAACCCAGATGTCTGGTTAGAAAAGAGGATCTTGAAGAATATGGGAACTCGTGCTTCTTGAAAAAGACTGGGTGGGAAGTACTTTCTCTCTACTAAGAGTTTTGGAGGCTTTGACTTACTGTTGCCTGGGTCTTGAACTTAAGACTACTTGTACAAGCAACATTGAGATTACTGGGACTTTAGCCTTTTAGCCTCTCATATCAAGTATTATTTTTTATTTATTTATTTATTTATTTTTTTTAAGCAGCTTCTCTTTATGATTTCTGGGGAAACGTTTGTAATTATGAAAGGAAATTAGAGACTAAAATAAGTAATTTAAAGTTTTTTGATGTCCTGATTTTTTTGAATGCTTGCAGTTTGCAGTATAAACATGTTTGTGTATTTATGTCTGTATCATGCTTATATTGCCTTTCTCATTCTATCCAATAAGCTGCTTCAAAAATTACCTGTCTTAGTTGTTGTTGCTCTATCAAGTTATTAATCAAATTTTGGAACTGCTTGTGCCTTACCTTTCTTGAAAGATTTTATACCTTTGTTTTCCAGTACAGTTCTCTGTGATACCACTTTTCTTACTTCCTCTACTAAAGTCTGAAGCTTTTAAGTGCTCCCTGTCTCCTTTGCTCACTCTCATTTCTGAGCATTTTTCCCCACAGCTTTCTATTTCTGATGCAGCTCCATAAGCTACATTGGTAATTTCCCCAGGAGTCCTGTTTCTTGCATGAGGTTTGTAAGTGTACTATTCAAACAATTAGTAAAATAAACCAAAAGGTCTGATTTTAGCCATTTCTGAAAGTTAGATCCCGCTGAGGTAGCAGCCTTAGGCATGTGTGTGTTGTGGTTTTGCTCTGGGAGAGTTGAACATGGACAGGTGGAGGCAGGGGCCAGCAGGGATTGCCTTCTGCCAGGAGCCCGGCTGCTGCTGTCTTTCTGGCTGGAAGCATCCTACCCTAATTTAGTTGGATAACTCTGGTGTTAGGAATACCAGAAAAGCAAATTTGTATGTTTTCACTTCTTTATATTTAGTAAAGAGTGGAATTTGATGGAAAAGCGATCCATGCTAGTTGAGGTGGTTGGAGAAACTGATTCTTTTGTACGCATATTTGAGCATTAGGGCATAAATAACAGACCAGTGAGGCTCAGGTCATGCATGATGTAACTGGTTAAGCACCTGGATTAATGCCATAAGGGCTGGGTTCAGTTCTCAGTTTTGTGCCATCTCTTTCTTTTAATGCTGATTTTGGTAGAGTGGATCACGAACGATGCCGCTCTAACATCCTGTTTGTGTGTTTTTACTTTCTTTTTAAGAGAGAGATTTCAATAAAGATCTTTGCATGCTATTTTTAACTGGGAGGGAAAGTAAACTTTGATTTTCTTATTTGTATTTAACAGATCTGTATATGATGACCAACCAAATGCACATCAGAGGTTTATGGAAAAACTTGATGCCTGCATACGTAACCATGACAGGGAGATAGAAAAGATGTGCAATTTTCACCATCAGGGCTTTGTGGATGCCATTACAGAACTTCTTAAAGTTAGGGCTGATGCAGAAAAATTAAAGGTAAGAAACTAGTTATTCAGAGTTTCATATATTATTGTCTTTGAAAGAAGAAACTTGACTCTTCTACTGAAGATTAAGAATTTAGTGATTATCACATACACTCTGATGTTTGCAATAATTTTTTAAAGGTGGTATATTAAGGATTTGTGATTAGAGCTATGTTGCCTCATCTACTAATTTACTTTTACAAAGCTGAATATTCTATTAGGTCTAATTCTGATATATTTTATATATATATACATTTTTAGAAAATGTTACTAGAATTATCTTGCCCTTTTTAAAAGCTTTTTAAAGCTGATATTTCTTACATAGGTATTTTTCTAATCCTGCATTTAGATGTCAGACCTTAGAAACATCTAAAATCTTGATTAGAAAAATAAAAATGCTGCAATTATGCATGAAAATTAATTTTTCTTTACTTTGTAATGAGTAGAAGAGTAGGTGAAGTTAGTAGTTTTCATTAGAAATGAGAACTACGATTTAGTACCAAATCAGAACTCAAAATAGTGAATTATGAGATCCGTCCCTTTTAGGTCTCTTTACACATTTGAGAGCAAAATATGCACACCAGACAGAATGAGCATAGTTCATCAGAGGTTATGATTAGAAGAGCATTATATAAAGGATATTCAGATAACAAGAGACCAAATACAGCGTCAATGAGGTCATTGAGCATCTTTGTTCAGAAATTAATGAGATTTTTAATAAACTAGAATGTGCTTCCTTATTATGATGACCTAATGAGTCACTTACTATGTGGGAAAATCTGAGGTCGAGCTTCGCCTGCACCTGCAGCATTAAAATGTTGCTGTGGTTTGGAGATTTCCACGTTTGATGTTAATCAACCACCCAGTGTTTGCATTCAGCAAAGTATGAATGTTTAATTACCATAAAATGCAATCACCATTTCTTACAGACAATGAATGGCCCATAGAGCTCATTGAGGTTATCAAAAAGGGACCAGTGGTCAATTGGGTCAATGATTTGAATTGTTTGACAGACCTACAGAAACAAGGAAAGTTCAAAAATCCCAAGTAAATTTGAGAAGTTTGCCACAGAATCTGTTAGAAAGAACTGTCATAAGTAATTGAAGTTAAGAAAAGCCCTTTGCGATCAAAAGTTCAAGTTCAAGCTGTAGAGTTAATTTGAATTTGCATTTCTTTGTTCTAAATTTCTCATGAAGCATGATCTGATTACAAGGGTGAGCAGTCACATCAGGGCAATATATGCATATTTGTCTAACAAAGGTGAAATTATTTTTAAGGTCCAAGTTACTGATACCAACCGAAGGCTTCAGGATGCTGGGAAAGAGGTGAGAAAATGGTGCTTCCTATATGGGCATTGTGAATATTTGTAGCAAATTAAATTTATTTGCATAATTTAATTCTGATTTTACTTTTTTATTTTTTTTTTTACTTTTAATCTCTAAGGTGATAGCCCAAACAGAGGAGATCATCCGATGCAGAGTTCAGCAAAGGAATATTACAACAGTTGTGGAAAAACTACAGTTGTGTCTTCCAGGTGAATGACCTTTAGTTCAATATTGAATAATATTACAACAATCAGAATGGAAAATAATTTTATTTTTTAAGTTATAAATCACTTTTAAGTTTGTTAAACTGGAACATCCAGTTTAACAAAAAACTGAATGGGTTTTAGAAAGATGTCAGCATGAAGGTCCCATGTTTTTTACGATATTTGACATAGAGCAATTATGACACTTCATGATAAGAGAGATACAGTCCATACATATAGTCAGACATATATTCAGTGAGACAGATATAAATGGTGCAAACAATGTAGCCACATACATCTTTAAATGAAATAATATTTTTAAGCATTATAAACTATAAATTTGCTGCTTAAGAGGGTGTTTTTTTGCTGTTTGAATTCTAGGGAAGACACCAATGATTCTACTTCAACTTCTAGCTCTGTGTCATTACATTCAGGAGTTTTTATATAAAACATAAGGTCTCTAAATGATGTTTTAGAGAGGTAACATTTTACGACTGCATACAGCTCTATAAGGATTTTATCCTGTTTGTGATATTTGTGGCGTAGAACAGATTGGAGAATTTTTCTTTGTAAAGTCTTGTTGACTTGTTACAAGTACAGTAGGTGGTACTGTTGCCATTTAATGGGCACAGGGCATAGACTGGTAATGCAGCTAAGGTTTTGGTATGTAAGTAAATTAATATACTTGGTGTATATAGTGTCTACTGTTTTGTTTAATCTTATATCTTTTTCATTAAAGAGCTGTTAAGAATTCAGTTCTTTTGGCTTTCTTAGCTGCATTCTACATTTTTTTTTACTAGTTTAATTGCATTTATGTTGCAGTAGGGATTAAATAAGGTAAATTTAGTATATCCTTTTCTATGGTTCATTTTGTCCTTTACAGTATATATTTTCCTCTTTTATTAACTAAAGCCACAGTGAGGTACATGGGTTAATCTGCTTGTTTCTATGCAGTGCTGGAAATGTACAGCAAACTAAAAGAACAGATGAATGTAAAAAGGTGAGTGAACTTAGTTCTATGAGTAAAATGTAACATTTGTAAGTGAACTGGTAGAATATTTACTTGTTTATATTAGTGTTTGCTATTCTAAGTCCTGTAGCTTGGTTTGTGTAGTCTTCTTTTCATAATACCTTGTCTGTGTTTTAAGAATGTCACTACAAGTGAACAAATGTTATATTAAAGACTTCTAGGAGCTTAGTGATTGCCATGAAAAATAATGTTTACTTAAGTAAGCATCACATACAGTGAAATTATGGTTATAAAATGTGAACTGTATTATTTTTTTAATACTTAAACAGTTTAAGAAGCAGGCATAGTAAAATCCTTAAGGAGTAAAGATATTTCAGAGTGTAGTAAAACCTGGTTAATCTATCATGATGTATTTAAATCAAATTCATAATCCAAGAAAAAAGCACATATCTCTCCGTATTCCTTTCTTTAGACCTATCAAGTAGCTCTATGCTAATGCGCATGGGGCTATGAGAATAAACTGCAAAAAATGTATTGTTGTTTGGGGTTTTTCCCCTCTGTGACAAATTGACTTCTTGAAAAGTAATTACAATCATAATTAAAAATAAATTTATAGAATAATGTTTTTTAACTATAGAATAATGTTTTTTAACTGGTATGTGACAGTTGCTCTTTCCTCTGTTGTATCTTCACTTCTTGAAGAGCCACTCAGTGCTGCTGTAACCCAAGTATCCCCAGTTCTGTCTCCGTAGCAGCCTGGCTACCCCTACTCGCTGTAGCTGCCATCCTGTCCTGCTGGGGCTGCTGCTGCCTTGTGCCTCATCACACCCACCCAGGAATACCACTGCTGCTGTTTTCTTCATCCTGATTTCTACAGCATCATTGCCATGTTTATCCCTGCCTGCTTTTTGTACAGTCTCATTCACACCAATTGCTCTGTGTCCTTCCTTGCTGGATTTATGACCATTGTCATTGCCACTTTGTGCACCTAGCACTGCTGCAGTGAGTTCCTGCTAACAAGTCTGTATGGACCTAACTGCTTTCATTTGGAATTAGCTGTGCATAGTCATGTGTCTACAGGGCTATAGTGTAATCTAGATTTACTTTTGGACTGTTTGTCTAGATTTCTGTAGGCTGGACAGGCAACCCCTCCTGCCATACTGCTGGGCATCTGAAAATTCTCAGCAATGACCACTGTGTATGAAGTAAATTGATTCTAAAGCCTGCATGTAGACCTGTCCAGAATGCATCTGATCAACTGTACACATCATATCAATCAGCACTGCAGCCAATCTGATATATCTTTGACAGTGGTATATGTGCTACATGATACCAGTACACATACGCTGTCTGGGGGGGGTCTTCTGCAGAAATGTGAGCGCTTTAAGAATAACCTAAGAGGCAGTATAGTGCCAAAGCTATTATCACAATAAAAACTTGTTAGATGTGAACCGGTGTGATAGCTCTTACGAGCCTGACTACTACACGCTATTTCCTCTGAAAACGGCACTGGTTTGTTGCAGTGCTCTCAGAGCAGCTCAGCAGAAAGATGTAAACAGCCCAGTGCCCCTGCTATTCTGGTCAGAGAACAGGCTGTAGGGTGTGCTGTCTGAATCACTGCTTCTTTCTGCAGGGTGGTCCGTGGAGTGTGCTACATTTAGCTTGTTGACAATACGGAAACACTGGGATCAGAGCCTGCATTCTGTTGTTCTCTTGCTCTGTCAGACAAACACCATCCCGGTTTTAGAATTGCAAGGGAAGTTATAGTTCCTAATATCATACTGGAAAGATCACTTAAGTGTGATAAAATTGCAGATGGCTTTTAGCATTTTGACTCCATGTTTGCTGGTAGAGTACACCGATGGTTGATGTGCTTTCTGAGAAATTTTTAATTTAAATGTAAATTTCTATTTAAGAGATTCATGTCTGATAATTTTCCTGTGGAAGGAGTTACCAGGCAGGAAGTCTTAAAAGTCAAAGGATGATATACTGAGTTGAGGGGTTTGGACATGTCATTGTCATACCATAAAAAGATCTAAGAGAGAGGGGAGATGCCGTAGCTTTGATGTACCATACCTTGAAATCACATGGAGAGCAGAAGGTTTAGACTCTGCTGCAGGCTACTGCTCCAGCTCAGATATCTCTTTCATTAGCTACACTACAGTTACTACTTTCCTGTGACTTACAATTCCCTGTAGTACAGCCTAGAGGTGGCTAGCCTGTGGAACTTGCAGGTAATTGAAATGGTAATTTCCTTATGGCTTAGCAGGCAAGAAATCTAAAGAATGAGTATATTCTGGCCTTTATCACTATGTAACTGAGCAATAGCAGGGACATCCATGCATCAGTGCAAAAACCTGATTGCTGATGTGTGCAGATACAAGGAATTTCAAAACTAACTTTTCGAAGTTTTGCTGTGAAGCTTTCCTGGAAGACTCAGAGGCAAGAGCATTCACAATCCCTATAGTAACAAAACCATAATGAATGTTTATTTTAGGCAAAAATATTTTTTCTCATAAACATTCACTGAGGTTTGTTAATGCAGCAAAGCTTTCATTGTCTTTTTGAAAAAGATCTCTTTTCTTTTGACTTTCTCTGCTTGCAGCCTTTTAGAATACATTTTTATTAATCTGTTGTCTTAAGTGTTTGCTGAATAAATCTGGAATTCCTAATGTTTAAAGGAAGGGAAGACAGAAGTGTGGATATTCTGTATTTGGAGGAGACAGTTGTTTTAAGATGAAGATTGGAATTCCATTTCCTTTTTGCTATGATGGACACCTTTTAAGATAATGTGGGATTTTGGCTCTGAAATACATACCGGTTTATGTAGATGGAATGGAAGTTTACTAAGGAGACCAGAAAGCCGTCTATTGGTAGCAACTTTTGGTCCCTACCAACATGGGCTGCATTTGAACTGATGACCTGGAGGTGAAAGGCTCTGTATCCTATTTATCTGTCTCCTGAGCCGTGGATAACAGAAGTTGACAAGAACTGTAGTTGTAAGAGGAAGTAACTGCGGAAATCTGCTTTAAACAGACACAGTTGGCTAAACAGAGTTATGGAAGGTTTAAAGTCTTAGCTGAGGAAGCATGAGGGAGGGGTGTGGTTTCTCTACTGCTCTCCAAAACACCTGCTGGGGGCTATGCATTTAGACGGATCTACTTCAATCTTTAATTTTTGGTCAGAGATAAGACTATCACACGTTTTATAGAGCTCTGTTACCATGGCCTGTGCACTGGATTTTGGTACGTGCCTCTGGAGAAAGTTCCCAGTTGCTTCAAGTGATTGTGATCTAACCGGGAATTGTGTTTTTTCAAGTCTCTTCCACAATAAGTATTAAAAAAAACCCCAAACCCACCGTGCAATGAAAATAATTTAACAAATCCACCTGCTAAGGTTGTTGCTGAATCTTCTTGAATCTACTCTGAGAAAGACTAAAGAAAGAGTATGGTGATTCAGAAGGAGCTTTTTGCCCTGAAACGCTTGAATTTATTTTCTTACCTTACTATAAGATTTCTTCTGAACTGTGGGAAAGACAGAGTTGATTAGTTATTTAGGTTACTAAGTCTCACTGAGACAGTCATGCAGCCTTTCTCTCCATGAACCTTCCAAACATTCAAATAGACCTGAAAACATACAGGATGCAAATAAGAAAATCAGTGATTTTTGTAATTTGGTTTCACCCATGTCTATATGGAATGATTTCAGAACAGATAAAACCAGTGATGTTTTGGTCTTCTGCATTGTTTTGGAACTATGTCAAAATGAAGCATCAGTTGCAAAACAGTACTTCCCAAAGATACCATGGCTCTGGCAAAAAACTCCCTCAAAACATGTATTTGATACTGAACTGTCAGCTGCTTGATCTCTTGCCACACTCACAACCCCATTCATTCAGTAACTGCTGTTTTTAAAAGTTCCACAGATCTTGTGTGTTTGTTTGTTTGGTTTTATGTTCTGTTGTTGTTGTTGGTTTGGTTTTTGGTTTTTTTTTTTTCTTTTTTCTTCCACACAGCAACTCTTTAATCTGATTTTCAGAAATATTGAGCTTTTGACTCACTTTACAGAAGTTTCAGAGTTAATAGTGCCTTGTTCTCAGTTGGTCCTTCTGGGTAACTGATAAACTTGTTATGATGGGGAAGTTTTAAAAATTACACTTAGAATTGTTAAGGCAACTAGATTTAAAAACAAAATAAATAAATTGTTCTTCCTGCAGTGAAAGATTTTTAACTGCAATTTCAGTATATCATCTTCAACATCTATGAATGTGAATTTCCTGCAGTATTATTGAAAAATTCCAATGAACTCCCTTAAATTTGTTTGGTGTACAGAGTTTTTCAGTATAAAACGTTTTTTATGCTTACTCATCAGAAATGTAGTGTAGTAAGCAGGAGTATACAGCATTTGCCTCTGAGGGAAGCACAAAAGTTGGAGAACACTACTATTTTTTCTCTGTAAATTAAGTTTGTTTCTTTAATTAAAATGAGGATTTTAATTCTATCATCTCTCCTCTTGTTTTTTTCAGCAGGGAATTCTGGGACATGATTTTCTTTACTCAATGTGTTTCTTTACTCAAAAGGCTTATGTACAAATATGTTATTCTCATAACATATTTGAGTTAATCTTGCTCCTGTCCTGTGTAGCTTCTTGACTGCTCTAGTTTAACTTGATGGGGCTCTTTAGTAAGTTATGGTATTTCTCTTAGCTGCCTCCAAATGACACTCTACTTGATAAAAATCTTGACAGTTCTTTCTGTCATTTCAAATATAAAAATATTTCATGTACACTAAAGTAACAGTCACTTTCTTTTGCTTTTGGATTTTTTGTGTTGATGCTTCAAATTCTAATACAGACCTGACTATTACCGGGACTTAGACATTTTGTAGAACGCCAGCTCAATTTAGCATAAGGTGATTAAAGCACTAATATTAATTTCTGGGGTTTGTTGTTTTTGTTTGGGGGTGTGGTATGTGTTTTTCTCCTTTTAATTTTTTTGTTTCCGCCTCCCCCCCTCTAGTCCTGCTTGCTAGTTTTAAAAGTTTCCACAGTTATAGTTTAGAGATGTTAGGAAAATCCATCTATCCATCTTACAGCTTTCTGGTTCTGATGACAAAATAGTTCAGTTATGGATAGTCTTATCATATGACCTTGACTGACGTTTCAAACTTGTGTCTAATTTCAAAGCCTACAGTGTAAATTTTGCATTGAGGCACATATTCCTACAAGATTAGGTCAGAAGAAGTGACAGAGGACTCCTAGATTTCTGTGGAGAAATAACACTGAAAATATATTTTTAACTCATTTTTAGTCATTTTGGCAAATTTCACCTATATAATTGATAATATATGATAGGAACTAATAATATTATTGTCAAAATCTTCAGCATTGAATTAAATTTGTGGAATGATTTTAAAGGAAAAGATACAAATACATAATTCCCTTAAATGATATGCAAAACTTTTTAGTTTAAATCATGACCTGCAAATGACCTTCAAATTAATAAGACCTCAGTGCTTAATCAGAACAGATGTTAAAAGGGCAAGGTCCTGAGCTCCATATATATATAATTAGTAAGGGACTCTAGAATGGATTTTAAATGGATTATGTTAATTCTGATCTTAGAGACAGCAGTCAAAAACCTTCCAGATGAACTAACAGTGTTCTGATAAGCTGATCCTTATAATTTAAATAAACCCCCTTTATACTATTTTGATGCTATTATTCTGGGTTTTATTCCCCAGAAGACTCACCATGTGGCACTCCTGATCATTTACAATTTAAAAAACCAAAAACCACACACATAAAACCTCCAGACCCCCTCTTATCTGCAACATTCCGGATGCCTTATGTATATTTTATATAAAGCAAGTATATAATAAACAAAAGCTCCTAATTTACACTTGAAAACTCTTTATTTGCAGTCTCCTGAAAGCAGTTGTGTTCTGGAATAAAAGAGATTTCCCTCCACCTTAATCCCCTTTCCCCCCCATCCTCCAGCTTTGAAATGTCTTTATTGAGAAAATTCAAAAGAATTTGTTGATTTCAGAGTGGAACTGAAAGTCACAACTGTAGTATTAATAATTTATTAATGTTTGTCTATGGAAGGGGAACCAGCAACTTGAATTTTATTTCACTTTGAAAGTATTTAGTCACCATATCTACAAAGTAATATTCAGAAGCAGAACTGCAAAGGACACTTTTCCAGATTTTCTTGAACATTTGAAGGAACTTTGCTCATACTCAGCTTTTTCCTTTCAAAATGATTTGGTAATTTTCCAGTACTGATTGTGTAGGAATTTCAGGAAGAAAAAGAAACTAAAATTATACCATAAAAAACTAAATAGTGGGCTAAGTCTATTATTCTGTATTTGTGAAAAGAAAGGCTTGAAACTATCAGTTAATTCAGTCTGATCTCAGGCTTTCCACTTCATTCAAGACAAGCTAGAATATGTCACTTCTTATTCTGTTCTGATAAGCAAAACTAAATGCATTTTTCCAAAAGCCACCTAGTCCGAGTGGCTGGTAAGAATAACACATGAAGGAAAATTGTTGTCACATCCACAACTAATTGCTGTCCTATTTATGCTTAACCTGTTTCCCATGCTTCTCTTTAAAATGTTGTTAACATCAAGAAGTTGTGAGTGCTCCATCCCTGGCTGTGTTCAAGGCCAGGTTGGACGAAGCCTTGGGAGGCATGGTTTAGTGTGG
>JBCJKH010068262.1:0-23030 GCA_039877255.1 Loriculus beryllinus | reverse complement strand
GTGGCATGGTTTAGTGTGAGGTGTCCCTGCCTATGGTAGGGGGGTTGGAACAAGATGATCTTAAGGTCCTTTCCAATCCTAACTATTCTATGATTCTGTGACTCTATGATTGTAACGCAGTGCATTCTGGAATTATGTCCTTCTCCAAGTATCCATCTACCCACTAAATTACAGATTGCCAAACAGCTGTAAGAAGAAAACTGAGAAGAGGAATTCTGAACTGAGCTAGAAATCCTCTTAAAAACTTCACCTGCAAAAAAGACTGGAAATATGAGAAGTACACATGCACAAGTACAGTCACATAGATAATTTGTCCCAGTATTTGTGCTCAGAATCTTCTTCCCATTGCACCATTTGAGAGATGATAAAAAACAGATACAGCTATGAAATGAATGTGGTTAGAAACATTTTTACTACAGAAGGAAAAAGGTTACAACACCAACAGTTTTGTGTGGTTTCTTGAATGTTTTGTGTATTGTAAATTCTTTACAGTTGTGTCAGCTTTCACGGAGTACTACGTTTTTCATTACATATACTTTCTTACCTAAGTATTATAAAAGGATAAAAAGGGACAGAGTGTAATTTTCCATTGTAAAAGTTTTTTCTGCATGAGAAGTGGACTAAATTGCATCTATTCTTAGGTATGTCCTAGGAATGGCTTAACTCCACTCAAAATTTTGACAGAGCATATTAGAGTTTTCAGCTTGAGACAGGTTTTAATGTTTGTCTTTGACCATAAAAAATAAATCTATGTTACAATAAAGTTGTAACTTTAACAAAAGCTCAAAATTTATGTTTAGGTTTTGCTCCAGACCATCTTAATAACTCTCTTGGCTGTATAGACTATAAAAATGAAACAGACAGGAAAGGTGAAATTCTAAACTGTTGCACAATTTTATACATGTGTTAAAGTGTAAATGTCTTCTCTTTAACTGATATAGTCTCTTTTTTTGAAATCTTAAATTAGTGAATGTTTTCTGCTGGTAGAAGAGGAATTGAATACAAAATAAATCTGGGAAAAATAAGTTTTATATTAAGCAGCAAGAGTTGAGGAAATATTATGCTAACATTGGAGTTTGTGGCCAGATTTTTATTCTTATCTTTTTAAAGAACCAAATATTTTTAAAAGCACTATAATTTACTGACCACCATCTTAAAGTGGCTCAATCCAGTTCAATATTTGTGATGTACAAAGAAAGAACAATAGGAAAACAATTTAGGGTTATTCTGCTAAATTTTCACTTTGAATTTGAACTTCTTAAAGAAATACAACTATGTATATTAATAACTTACAATATCCACATAATAAAGAGAAACAAAAATATTTTCTTTTCTCTTGTCTATTAGACATTAATACTTTTAAAATAGGAATATCTCCATCAGCAGAGCTCTAGTGATAAAAAAAAAGAAAAGAAAGGAAAATTGAAACTTAGTCTCTAAAGCAAATTTGGTTAACACTAGACATCTCAAAAAAGGCTTTGATAAAAATATAATTTCAGGAAACTTTAGCAGTTTTGTGATAAATTTACATTATTTTTAAAAGTTTTAATAGTTAAGCTCTGCCATTCTGACGTTTTTGCCATACTACCCAAGAAATCTGTACAACTTCAAGAGAGTTAAAACAAAATTGTTGACTCATTCTGCCTTTAGAAGATTATCTGTTCTCCACTGATGTCATCTTCTGACATGGGTATGTTTTGGAGCCAGAATTTTGCATTTATTACTTTAATATCTCAACAGCAATGGGAGTGACGGACATCTGGGGATCATTTCACCAACTGCCAAAGTGTACCCTCCTCTTGAGGAAAAGTTATTCCAATGTAAACAGTTTTGATGTTACCAACTTGCACAATATTTGTTATTTTCTCAGCAGCCAAGCTGTTGTCTAAGGTTTACATATTCAGACACAGGTTTTATTTGGAGAAGAAAAAAGTTTTTACTTCTCCAGGGTGTGGGCAGATAGAGTGAAGCTTAAACCACTGAAGGTTTTTAACCACAAAACCTCACTACTACTTACAAAAAAAAAAAAAAAAAAGGCATTAATTAATTTTTCTATTATTTAGAATTATAAGAGGGACACTAGGAATAACTTGTGTAGGGAGCTTGGGAGAGCTGTACTATGTCTTTTAAGTCCTTACTATTGAGAATACTATGCTTCAGGAAGAATAAGCAAACATAGCATGCATTCAAATTCCAGAGAAGCCGTTGCAATCCTAATTGCATAAAGACATTCAGGTTAGTTTGGGTTTTTTTCTCTACTAATTTCTAGAGAGTGGAAATCCCCATTCCACAGAAATAACTCAGTTTTAGATATTTTGTACACTTTAATGAACGTAACGTATAACATATAAAGGAGGAATCCCCAAAGTTTTGTTCATGCTGAAATCCTCAACAGATATCAGCATCAGGAGAGCGTTACAAAATTTACATTAACTGTGTTGCTTTTTTTTTTTTTGTCTAAAAATTATAAGGTGCTATGTTATATCTATAAAGTTACTTAAACACCCCCAACACATTTTCTTCATTTACTCAGAGGAGGGATCTTCACAATTGAATTTCCTTGCTAATGATTTGAGACAGCATGAGTTCAGAATGCGTTATCACAATATAAATAGTTTAATGAAAGTTTCCAATGGTCACCTTTGAATTCAACTTGGATTTAGCTGAGATGGTTTTCTCACAACTCTGTGTGCTTCCAAGGAGAGAGGTTAATCCTTAGGAATGTTAGAGAATCACTGGGTAAACTGATAATAGTACATTTTTATGAGTCTGTCAAGGATAGTCACAATTAAAAAGTCCCTTTGTGGACTGAATACAAAGGCTTTGCAAGCCGCAAGTGGTCTATGGGCCGTGATACAGAGAATCTTAAGCTGGTGGATATTGACGTAGCCCTATTAAAGTCAATGGCATTAACACCTCTTTTATACCAGCTAACAATCTGGCCTGTGATCTACCCCCTACCCTCTCCATTATACACTGTGTTAACAGATTGTCAGACATCCCCTTGAGAGAAAATGTATATCCTGGTAGACAAACCAGTTTTACATCTACACATAATTTCCAAACAAAAAGTCTGATCTGAAAGCCAGTGAAGTAAAGAACAACAATTGGAAGAAGTTCTTGCTAACTTTTTCTCTTTTTAAAGGAATAATCTAAGAACAGTACAACAACGAAGGCAAAGGCAGCCTCAGTAGAGCTATTATTTCCCCTCCTGCACAGGTGGTAGGCTCAGCTTTTCCCCTCTCAGTGTTACAGCCAGGGCAGCTGTATCAGAGCATGTATAATTAATTAATTATACATGCCTTAGTATATAATTAAGTATAGGGGTGGTGTAGGGGGAATACATTAATGACTTTGAGGAAGAAGAGATATAGGAGGTATATTGTAACTCGTTCACAGTTTGTAGGTTTCTCCACCCCCTGGGGCAATGCAACTGCCCTCTGTAATTGAGCCCTTAGCTTTAACCTTTTTCTTTTTTTTTTATTTTTTTAACAGCGGAACAATAATGTCAATGAATAAAGAGAGTGTGATCTAGAGTTCAACTTCAGTGAAACTGTGAGGATGGGAGAGTAAGATCTTAAAGGTAACAAAGCTGTAGGCAGTGACTGCTGAATCAGTGTGGAGTGAGGTGCAAGACAGTGTTAGTGCAAGTAGAAGTACAGCAGTGTACCTGAGCAGACACATCTAGATCTAGTTGCAGCATTGGTCGTACATGTATGTGTACATGATATTTTTCTTCCAAGTGACTGATAACTGAATTTAGGATTCCTAGAATTTTAAAGCCAGTTAAAAAGAACATTCAACCTGGAAGAGATGCTTGTGTTCTTTTTGTGTGTGGTTATGCTGATGTCTGATATGATTGCAAATATTCATTTGGATGATAAATTGTATCTCACATGCTCTAGGTTTGCTGGTGTGTATTTGAGGATATAGAGATAACATCAGTCTCTACCTCCTCTCACCTTATAGACCTCTTGAATATCTCCTCAGTTATTATCCTACAACAGAAACAGTGAATGGAGATAATTTTTCTTCTGTCTGTGTTCAAAATGAATGTCTTTCTTTAGTTGTTTGCATTTTAATTTCTGTTGTATTGGAAAATATACGCCAGTAAATATTCCCTCACCGTAAAAAAAAAAAAAAAGAAATATAGAAATAGTGGGTGCCCAATCTTCTTGTAAAAACATATGAATAATCAGAAGTAAGCTGAGAGTTTAAATCTCTTTATGACTGTGACAGTTTTGCTGGATAGTACTCGGCCTTGTTTTTAATACCAGCTGTCAGCCATCCAGCTTTCTATTTATCTTTGTCTTTCCATCACTGAAAGTGTAAAGACACCTTTTGGTTATTGCTCAAATGAGAAAATAGAGTTCATTGTAATTCATATGTGGCAGTCTTCTGCAAGACTGCTGAAAAATCCTATAGACAGTAGTTTTTGTAATAAATTACTTAGCTTAAAGGGATTTTGTGAAGATTTCGGGGGAAGTGGCATGGCTAAGTGTTGTTTATTTTGCATTGGAAATGGTGTGAATGTGGATGAGTCCATTCTCTCAAGTCACGTATGATTGCAACAAGGTTATTTATGATTTATGAAATTTCCTAAATGGGTGTGTTTTAGAAAGACGCAGAATACCAGCAGCTCAAATGCTACTTCCTACATTATTTTCAGTAACTGTGTGATTTAGAGCCACCTACTCATGCACATGGTTTTACCTCCAAAGTCTCTAAAATATGGTATTTCTGATATTTTCATGGGAAAACACACTGCCATGGAAAGTCAGATGACTAGTTTCTATCAAAAAGCAGTTACAAAGCAATTTGCCAGCAAATAGGTGTTGTGGTGGGTTTGTTTTGTCTCCTTAAACACTCTCTAACAGAAGT
The DNA here is from genome assembly GCA_039877255.1 of Loriculus beryllinus. NCBI lineage: Eukaryota > Metazoa > Chordata > Aves > Psittaciformes > Psittacidae > Loriculus > Loriculus beryllinus. The sequence goes on along the minus strand of JBCJKH010068262.1, from coordinate 18,149 downwards.
CATGCTTATATTTTCTAGATTTTTTTTTTCCTTTCAGATTATTTTTTAATGTTAGTAGAAAGAACTAGCAGTTTAAACCATCCAGACATCAAGGTAAAATGTTGCTGTTGAGAGATTCTATTTGCTTTTCATGTATTAGCAGTGCAGATGCCTCTTCTGTTCCCAATATTTGAACAGCAGGCGAGCGATAGGAGATGCTGCCCAGGAGCTCCAGGCAGACGCTGCACCAGTGCATTTGTTGAACATTCCTCAATGTTACTAACCTCAGAATTTTTTAAACAATAATGAAACTGGTTTCCAGTGCATCATTCTGTACTCTGTGTATCATAGAATAATAGAGTAGTTAGGGTTGGAAAGGACTTTAAGATCATCTACTTCCAACCCCCCTGCCATGGGGAGGGTCACCTCACACTAAACCATGTCACCCAAGGCTTCGTCCAACCTGGCCTTGAACACCGTCAGGGATGGAGCATTCACAACTTCCCTGGGCAACCCATTCCAGTGCCTCAACACCCTCACAGTAAAGAACTTCTTCCTTATATCCAATCTAAACTTCCCCTGCTTAAGTTTTAACTCATTACCCTTTGTCTTATCACTAAAGTCTCTAGTGAAGAGTCCCTCTCCAGCACCTTTATAAGCCCACTTCAGATACTGGAAGGCTGCTATGGCGTCTCCACACAGCCGTCTCTTCTCCAAGCTGAACAGCTCCAACTTTCTCAGCCTATCTTCATACAGGAGGTGTACCAGTCCCCTGATTGTCCTCATGGACCTCCTCTGGACTTGTTCCAACGGTTCCATGTCCTTTTCGTGTTGAGGACACCAGAACTGCACACAATATTCCAAGTGAGTTCTCACAAAAGCAGAATAGAGGGGCAGGATCACCTCCTTCGACCTGCTGGTCACGCTCCTTTTGATGTAGCCCAGGATACGGTTGGCTTTCTGGGCTGTGAGCACACACTGCCAGCTCATGCTAAGTTTCTCACTGACCACCACCCCTAAATCCTTCTCCACAGGGCTGCTCTGAATCTCTTCTCTAATCTGTTTCTAATCTCTAATCTACAGTATCATCCCACTGTAAGTAATTTGAGCCCAATATGATGATTTTATGAGGTACACTGGCTTACTGGGTTTACTTGCATTGCAGAAGGAGCCTGGGAAACTGAATCTAAACTGTACAGCTGACTTAAAACAGTAGGGCCTTATCTTTGATTCTCAATACAAAATATTTGTCTATCAGAATTTGGTGATTTTTTACCAAAACACATAGAAATTGAACACAGTTTTATCAATTCCCTTTCACTATGGAAAACTGCTAGACACAGTCTTTACGCTCCTTTTTTTTTTTTTCTTTCCATCCACACCTGCTATATGGTCTGTTTTGGTGGGTTTTGTTTGGTTGGTTTTATTATTTTGTTGGTTTGTGGTTTTTTTCCACAGCAAAGGCAGTACTGTTCACATCAGTAATTAGTCTACTTGAGATCCTACTAATCTACCTCAGAACAGAGGACCATAAAAATATAACGGTAACAAAAATTAATAATTTTTTAGGGGGTAGTCTTTTAACTCCAGTGGTGTTTCTTACTTGAGAACTAATCTCAAAGTCCTAATTCTGTGACTCAAAGCTCTGTGGATTTTAAAATACTTGGGTACAATTTACTTTTCTGCATCTGTTAGTCTACAAAATATTTTCTGCAATGCTGAAACATCCTCTCTTTTTTTGATTATACACTGTAACATCTACTCATCCAGTGAGGATATCTTGTTTGCAAGTTCTGGAAAGAATTACCACTATAGCAGTGACTTAAGTGACACCTATTTTGGCAAAGAACTGCCAAATTAAATTGCTGCTATTACATTAAACTACTTGGGGTTATGACAATTCATACTAGCAAAGGATTGTGTGTTTACATTGTGCCTATAAATGATGATAAATATGAGTTTGATGGCCTTCTACTACAGCTGTGTTCATCTTTATTGCATTTGCCTGGGAGGAATGTCAATTTTTTTTCACCCTTTCAGCTAGTAACAGCAGTAGTCCATCTTTTGTCCATTTTCTGCTGGCTCAGCAGCTCTTTCCTTTCGTAGCTTGATCTCAGCTGCTGACATCACTCTTTCATTCATGCATTCATAAACAACCTCAGAAGGTAGTAATGAGTAGTGATAAAAATATTTCTTCTTCTTCCTCCTGCAATAGAAGTTGAAGCTAGTCTTTTTCCTGGAAGGCATTCCAAGCATACAGCAGCAACAAGAAATATCAGCAGACAGGTATCCTATGAGTAATGAAACAGAAATGGATTCTTTTCTGGGTTTGCAGTTGGGGTGAGTGTGTGTGTGTTAAAAAAAAACAAAACAAAACAAAACAAAACAAAACAAAACAACCCAAAACCAAACCACAAACCAAACGAACAAAGAACTCCTTCCCGCCCAAAAAAAATCCTCACTAAAGCCTGCAAAACATCCTGGGTGTGACGTGCTGTGGTAGGGAATCCACAATCTTTGGTTAGTTTGGGTGGGGTGTTCTGTTTCTGCTTCCTCCCAGTTTCCCCTCCTCCCTGGCAGAGCAGGAAACTCAGAAAGTGCTTGGTCAGGGTAAACATTTGAGCAGTAACTAAAAACATCTGTGTTATCAACGCTGTTTCCAGGCCAAAAGTCAAAAATACAGTGCTGCACCAGCTACTAAGAAGGAGAAAAAAATGACTGCTATTGCTGAACCCAGGACATAGGGGCATAACTAAGACAACAATTTGGCCTGCTGTGTATAGAGGTTGCAACAGAAGGCAATTAACTACAATTTATACTGGTACACATTGTCCTACAATGTGTTTTTCAATGGCATTTTAATCAATGGGTCTTTTATCACAGATTTCTGTATAGTATTTTTCAACAATCCTAGAGAGTAAACTATTGGAAATTGCTGTTGGTTATTCTTATTTACAGAAGCTACACTTACAGCTTCAGGGGAAGAGGATTGTTTTCAGAATCTCTGTTTTTTAAAGAGTTGCAGTTATTGACTCTGTTTATTACCTCCATCTTGATATTTTTTTCCAAAAACCAGAGAAAACTGAGTAGAACCATAACAGATGTAATCTCTGCATTCTTTTGCCACTAATAATGCAGCAATATAGTAATCCAAATTTGCTGATAACTTCTTAACAAATATTTGCCAATTACTTCTTAACAAATATTTGCCATGCAAAAAAATATGAGTTGCCAAGGGTGCTGATCAATCCACACTTAGTTATTTCAAAATTATCTTCTCTATATCTTTATTTGGATCATGTAATTCTCAGTTGCTTAGTAAACACCTGATGTCATTGTAATGAGTGATGGCTTCATATTATGAAACTTTCTGTTTTAATTCCTGTTGAATATATTAGAAGTAATGCTACAAGAACAATGTTAGCATCACTAGATTCAACAGGTGCTCAAAAAAATGTGCATAATTGGAGTTTACCATTGGTATTGGATAGTTCTTGAGTACTTAGTCACTTCATGTATTTTTACTTTTGTGTATTTCTTTCTGCCTCTAGAAATCATGTCATCTTAGAACCTTATGCATCCAAGTGAAACAAGGATAACTGTTGTATTACAAAAGTCTTTCATTGCTATTCCTCTCTTTATTCACCGAAGAGACACATAAATATAAAATAAGGTTTCTCTGTACTTCTTTTTGAAGTACTCCTTCAGCAGATCCATGCATAATATTTTAAGCAAAACATTTTTTACAGGCTGCTTAAGGAATTAAATACACCAAAAAAACCTGAATTCATAACTCATTAATACTATATCTCAAATGACTTACTACAGAAATAGTCTATCCTTAAAGCTCTTGTTGAAGTCTTGTTACATGACTACACACATAGTAAGAGTTCTGATTTTAAAATAGTATTTCAGCAGAAACTGAATACTGTTTTCGAAACTGATTGTCCTGGGTTCAGCAGTAGCAGTCATTTTTTCTTCTTAATAGCTGCTGCAGTGCTGTGTTTTCGACTTTTGGCCTGGGAGCAGTCCTAATAACACCGATGTTTTTTCTTATTGCTCAAATGTTTACTCTGACCTCGCACTTTCTGAGTTTCCTGCTCTGCCAGGGAGGAGAGGAAGCCGGGAGGAAGCAGGGACATGACACCTGACCCAAACTGACCAAAGAGGTATTCCATACCACAGCACGTCATACCTAGGGTGTAAACTAAAAGTTACCTGAAGGGCTGGTTCACTGCTCAGCTGGGCTGGGTATCGGCGGGTGGTATTTTATTCTCTTCCTTTGTTATTTCCCTTATCATTATTATTATTGGTGGTAGCAGTAGTAGTAGTGGTTTGTGTTATGCCTCAGTTACTGGACTGCTTTTATCTCAACCCATGGGGGTTACATTCTTTCGATTCTCTTCCACATCCCTCCTGGAGTCGGAAGGAGGGAAGGAAGGAAAGGGGGGAGTGATCGAGCAGGCTGTGTGGGTCTGAGTTACTGACTGCACTTAAACGACGACACTGAATCAAAACTCAAGAGGCCTGGAAGAAACTGTTAAGTAACTTTGCAGGGTGAAACACATGTTTTTTTGGGAGCATGTGCTTTTTAGTTTTACACTACCACTACACAATCAAGTATAATAAAGTAAGCCACTGTGGTTTTGGTTTGGTTGTTGTTTTGTGAGAGTTTTTTTTGTTTGTTTTTACTTTGTTGGGGTTTTTTTTTGATTGTTTGGGGGTTGTGGGTTTTGGGTTTTTTTAATTGTTTAAGTTGTCTCATGTTTTGGGGTATGTGCTTGCTTGGGCAGGTCCTTTGTCTCCTTGGAAGGCAGACATAAACTAATTCAGGAACTGCTGGACTTTAAACAAGTAATAGTTGCTTGGGCCTTCCTTAATAAAGATAATTTTGAAAGATATTTGTGTTATATGAGTTGTATTTTCATCTATCAGATGGGATATGTTAAACTGTGAAAAGCAGAGCTCTTCAGGATATGATTTCTTCTCTGAGCTGTGTAAGGAAACCCTCTTAAAAAACAAACAAAAATTAAATCCTGTGCACTTCTGCACTCTGTTTTGTAAAGAGTGCGTTTGCTTGTCTAGATTTGTTGCAAATTTAACATTCACTTATGTATCCACCCCTCTGTATATAAACTACTTGATTTTTGTGTTTTTTAAAAATTATCTACAGTTAAGCCTTTATTTTATTCTTGGTGCTGTTTAATGAATCACAGTGGGCCAAAAATGAATACACAAATATTGTCATATCTATCTATATTCATTGCAGTATATAGTAAGTTTGACTAATCATGTTTAGAGTACTGAGTATGTAAATAGGTTCACTTCATGTACACATTGAAACTCCATATGACATCTTCATGCTAGCTAGACATAGCTCTAAATCTCATCGTTTCCTGCAATGTGGCATATGTTAGCTATTTAGTCCAAACTGCCCAAGGAAAAAGAGCTGGGAAAAGAGTGGGTAAAAGCTATAGCTTTGTAATATATTAACATACTAATTCAACAATACCTGAAATGAGCAGATACTCCTTTGGGTGAAAATGTTCTGACCTTTCTTACAAAACATTTGTGTTTTACAAGATATTGAAAACTACTGAGTACTTTCACAGTTTTCCTTCTGAAACAAATTGTAGCTAAAAAGATCATAGGACAGAACATCCACTGTGTTTATCACTCAATGACTGTTTTTATAATACTTGCCCTGAGAAAAACTTGTAAAACAGCTTTGGCCTAGAGTTCACGTCACTGGTGCAGTAGACAAAGGAATCATTTATATGTCGTAGTTAAGGAAGTAAGCAATTTCATAGCAGTTATACCTTCAATGTCTTCTCCTGGGGAGCATGAAATATAAATTACCAAAACCACTTTTTATTTTCAAAAGAAAACCAGTTCTAAAATATTTTTCTAATTATTGTATTTGAAATAATTCATATATTATAATTATATTCTAAATTATTATTTGCAAATTATTTTTTATAACGATATATTGATAAAGCTACAAATACATTCAAATACACGTCTCATTTTCTTGGATGTGATTTTTCCAATTTGGGATAGAATATTTTATACTGGATTTCTATCTCCTTTTGTTAATTTCTTTTTATGGCAGCATCACCATACTTGTGATGCTTGTCTCTCAGCACCTGAGATGACAAGTTGCAAAGGATAAGTTGGAGAAGAGCACCTGAAACACTGGAGATCAAGTCTGTTCCACAGCAGGACCTCAACATGTTGGAGAAATGAACTGAAAGGAGCATCTAGAAGTTCAACAAAGGAAAGAGGATGTACGTGGGATGGAATAACCCAGACTCTTAAGAGGAGATTGGGTTGACTGGCTGGAAAGCAATTTAGGAGGAAAACAAAAACAAAAAACAACCCAAACAAAAAATCAAGAGAGAGGAAAAACAATGAAAAAAATACAAAACGAAATTAAAAGATCAGCAGTCTTGGAGGCAAGTTACACAGGAGTCAACAGTGTGGCTTTATAGTGAAAAGGGCCAATTATGTTCTGTCTGCACTAGCAAAAGTGTGGCTAGTTCAGTGAGTCCAGTGGAGTGTCACCAAGGTGACTAATGGTGGCTGAAGCATGTGATGTACAGTGAGAAGCTGGGTTAATTTGTTTGGCCTCAAGAAGGGAAGGCTAAAAGGGCATCTTACTGCTGTCCTCAACTGCCTAATGGGAGAGTACAGAAAAAACTGAGACAGACTTCCTTTGGTGATCCTCAGTGACAGGAAGGGAAGCAATGGGTACAAGCTGCAAAACACGAAGAGATTTCTTTTGCTTTCATCACATTCTGTGTATTATTTCTAAATGGAAAACTTGAGTACATCTCAAAGTAAATACCAAGAAAACCCCTCAGAAGCATCTCTACAAAAAATGCTTATAACTATAGATATTCTTTCCAGCATTCTGGGTTGAACAAAGGACTTGATCTTTGACTTTGTCAGTGCTCAGTATGTTAAGAGCAAAATAAAAATGAGCTTACATATAACTTATGTCATATGTACGCAATTTGTTTCTACACTGTGTTCAGACTGTGGTCCAAAGTCTACTAGAAGTAATGGAAATATTTCCATCAGAGCATTTTACAAAGTGGGGCAGCTTGGAAAAACCTAAATTAGCAAATTCTAAACAAGGTGACTCGAATACTGAAGCCGTTTTAACAGTCTTTTAACATAACCTGGGAGGAGCACTGCAGCTGCATTGCTTCTGGTATAAAAGATATAGCTTCATGAGAGCCAGTTTGGGTATCATTACAAAATGAGGGTTGTGGAGACATAATTTTAGGCTCTGTGAAAGAATACTGTGTCAGTACAGACTATTTAGACTAGTGGAAATCTGGTTAGTTTTAGCAAATACATGAATGTAGCATTAAGGCAGGAAACAGCTTCGCCTACGTAGCACGATCAGAACATATTTATTTTGTTAATGTTATGTTACCATAAAATAAGGGAAATTAAATCACAATTTAATTGTTCATCATGTTGCAGAACACATTGTATCTCAAGCTGTCATGGAAACTAGTTATCATTTCTTTCATCCTTAAATCATACACACAAAAATTGTTGAGGAAAGATAGAGGGATCACAATATTTGTATGAGAAAGATTAATGAGCTGTCTAAGCTGATTGCTTTTGCCATAACTCATATTTCATGATATTGTATGAATGTGTAAATGAGATTATTTTTTTTAAGTTTAAATGAAAAAAAGTTTATCAATACAGATCTAATATTATGCATACCAAGTCGTGAGTTTTATTTCCTATTTATAGCATTTTTCTTAGTGGTAAAATATGCAATGTACCCTAACTATTTCAAAAGTGTATCTGTTGCTGATTTGATTCCATAGCACTTTTTCTTAGACACTTGTCATGTGATTACATTTTACAGTATAAAATGAATGTATTCATGGAGAATTCATCTGATTATATTCATAGTACAACCTACACAACATAAAGGATTACGTTCTCTCTTGTTACTGCAAAAAAAATTATCAGTTATACAATATTTTGTGTCTTTATTGATCATTCAAGTCAGCTGTTGGAGGTGTGTCAATATTCATATAATAATGTCTGTGTGTGATTCAGCCATGCAAATACCTTTCCTTGTGTGTGTATATACATACATATATACATGAAATGTTCTTTTATATATATATATATATATATATATATACACACGCGCACCCAGTTGGAATTAAAAAAATTAAAAATCTGTGTTCTTCACCTATTTTTTTTCTACTAGAGTAAATTATAAACTAAAAAGAAATTATGAAAATACTTAACTTATGTAATCATTTTATTATGATAATTATAAAGTCTTATTTTCTAATCCTTGTTCATGTACAAACAAATAAAAACGTAAATGTAGAAGTTCACTGAAAATTAGGATGTGAAACCCCCAGTTTCTCCTCACTTCTCTCTGTGTAAACAAATGATGAAAAACTTAAATTATTTCTTTATCAGATTCATAAACAATCCTAGTAAAAGTTTCAATTCATACTGCCTGTTATAAGTAGGGCTCATGAATTTATCAGCAAGGTAAAGTAAAATATGTTTTGAAATATACAATGATAGAAACCTTTTTTCTTTTTTTTTTTTTTTGCTCAGGGATAGCTTAAAGGACTGATTATGCTTTGTGATCATTTAAGTTTTTAGCACCTGCCTTTCAAAGATAGTAGCTAGTAAGTGTTAAGACCAGCACAGGTATGATATTGTGCCTGTCATGTAAAACTGGCTTATCACACTAAGGAACTAAGTCCTAGGTAACTTTGGCTTTATCTGACATGGCGAAAAAAGATTTGAGAACATAATAAGGGTGGGTTTGTTTTTTTGTTTTTTTTTTTTTTTGGTGTTTGTTCTTTTTTGTTGTTGTTGGGGATTTTGTTGTTTTTTTGTTTGTTTGGTTTTTTTTTTTTTAAAGATAACACAGAGAAAAACAAGTGATAGCACAGACACTGTATGGGAATGGGAGCCTCTATTCAATTTTTCTGCTTTCCTTAGTTTATTCCATATTCCTCGCCAAGTGCTCAAATCTTATCTCTTCATATTTTATCCCACCACATGTGAGACATTTAAGGCCAGGTGGATGTGGTTCTGAGCAACCTGACCTAGTTGAAGACGTCCCTGCTTATTGCAGGAGGCTTGGACTAGATGATTTTTGATGATTTCTTCTGACACAAACTGTTCTATGGCTCTATGCAGACGCACAGATTATAAAAAAAAAATGATGAAAAAATTTCATGTGTTTCTGTTATATACTGGCAATAACTTTGCTGCTGAAAATAAATGAAATTGAATTGCTGGTTTGTCTATAAATAAAGTATGTTGATGTTTAAATAATAACACTTTGTTGTCTATTAACTTGAGTTGCTATAGTAGAAGAGTAATTAATAGGAGAGAACAAAGAAATAACTTTTCACAGAGATCTGTAGTGCAGCACACTGTCTGAAACATATAGCAAACTATATTTTTGCTATTCTTTCTGGAGCCACAGGTGCAGTTTCTTGTGATTTACCTTCATACGTGACAGTTGCTGCTGCTACATTCTTGAGATAGTAAAGTCAACTGCTTCTAACTAGCAATTAGCTGTTCTTCCTTTTTTCACCAAACACTTCTACCAAATTTTGCTCTGTTTCCAGAAGTCAGAAGAGGGACAAATAATGTCTTCAGTTTCGTTGTTGCCTCATGAGGTGGGCTGTTCAAAAGACTTTTAGCTACTTCCATTAAATGAATTTATAGGCGTTTTCCAATGTAATTAACAGGCTGGACAGATTGGATACTGCACCATCTCTCATTTTTCACTGATTAGAATCATAGACTAGTTAGGGTTGGAAGGGACCTTAAGGGTCTTCTAACCTGGCCTTGAACACTGCCAGGGATGGAGCAGTCACAACTTCCTTGGGCAACCCATTCCAGTGCCTCACCACCCTAACAGTAAAGAACTTCTTCCTCATATCCAAGATAAACCTTCCCTGTTTAAGTTTTAACTCATTGCCCCTTGTCCTGTCACTACAGTCCCTAAGTCTTAGGTATTTTTTTTTTTTTTTTTTACAAGAACTTTTCCGTTTCAGATTTCTCAGAACCTTCTCATTATTTTTCATGGGAAGACATCCTATCAAGTCAGTTGTTCAAGATGTACATAACATCATTAAAATAGGAGTGAAAACCTATATTGAGACAAGGGAAAAAATATTGAAAGAGCTGTTGAAACTGAGGTGGTAAGTACTTGGATGAAATGAATTAGAGTCTTGCACAGAAGGAATAAAAATGTAGGTATCAGGATTAAGCAATGGTGAGCATAAAGAAACTAAAACCTAACCACCATCACAGCATAAATGATGACACAAGTCCTCATTTGGTAGAAACATTAGTAAAGCTTTTTAGTCATTGATACAACTCTAATTTCCACCATCTCAGGTTGAAAAATGCTGAAAACTTTTCCTTTATACAAAGTGTTCCATTCTGGGTGGAACATTTTATTACAGAGATAGTTTTTCTGATTTCAGAGACTAGTTTTGAGTCATAGTAGTGTGAAACCTGATTCTTTCAAAAGAAAAATTATTTTACTATCTTCTGCTCTTGACAGAAGAAAAAATAGATATTTATAGTTCACTATTGCCCTCTTGTGGAAAGAAACGAAACCAAAGATGTTCAACATACAAAATCCACACCAAGAATTTATAATCCAGATCAGAGAAACCTTCATTCATCTTATGCCTTAGTAAGCAAGCAGTGTTTGTGGAGCTGGGTCCTATTCGGTACAAACAGGGGGATTACTCTTTCATTCTATAGTAACAGTTTTGCTCTTAGTTCTTTATTAAAAGTTACTGTCTTTAAACAATCTCCCATGGTACTGGCCCCTGTAAAACTTAACCCTCCAGAGTTTGAAGGAAAACTTCAACTCAATATCAGAAAGTTTATTCTAATAAAGATGGCATATCATCACCAGTAGATCTTTGAAAAGTAAGTTCTTCTGCTGCTTAGGCATAGTCAGCAACTGTAACAAGGGTACATCTGATAAGAAAATCAGAGAGAAAGTTGTTAGAAAAGCCATTTAGAAAAAATAAATGTCAAGCTACCCCAGATAAACATAGAAATGTATCTAAATATTATCTATGCATTCATTATATCTGAGAAGACAAACTTACTTTGAAAACATCAAAAAATTGTCCAGACTTATTTCCACAGAGAATTTTATGCTCTTTCATCACTTTTGTAGATCTCTCCTGTCAATTTCCTGCAGGAACATTATAGAAAAAGATACTTTATTCTGTCTGTTAATCAGTTTTATGCAATAGTAATTTCTATGTCAAACTGCAATGTTACTAATATTAAACACAAAGAAAGCAAAATAGAGAATGTAGATATTATTGTGCAAGACAACTCTCTCTGTTGGATGTCGCTGGACCCAGAATATTCACTGACTATGACCATGTCTCCAGGGCAAATGAAATACACTGCACAGTGTTGTGATTATCGATGAAGGCTGGGTGTGCTCCTCATGTCTTGATTGACTCCTGTGCTATCCATAAGCATAAATAACTATGTTTGTTCCTTCCCACAGCTTCTGCTTAGACCCACGGTTTTTGTGCCTTCACAAAGGGCTATTTTCTCCTTAGGAAGGGTTGTTTTTTTTTTCCTTGGTGCTTGAACACTGGAGAAATTAGGCTGTAACTCTCTTTTGCAAGCAGGTGACTAATTTGCACCTCAAGCTACAAGAGGGATAGCACACTGCACACAAGGCCTGTTCTGTATGTATTTTCACAATCAGACTGACATCCTAGCAGTGGAAGTATCCTGACAGTCTGGTCTGAGTTAAGAAACTGAACCAATCTAAAAAACACAAAGTGAAATCTGTGAACACTTTGCTGCAACTATTTGTACTATGTTATTTTTCAAAAGGTGATTACAGATAGCTGTAGCAGATTTTGAGCCTAATTACGTAGTATGGTATGAATTCTCAGGGATTAGACAGGGAGCACTGTGATTATTTTTGAAATTCTAAAGGGACAAAATTGTAGCCAATTCTGCCATGCCAGCATAAGTGTAAGGCCCTTGGAAAAGGTACTATTGAGAAAATGAAGAGGGGCACAGAATCACACCAGCTCTGTAAGGAAAAGACTGGACAGGTCATCTGTAAAGGAAGAAGATTCTTGAAGCCTAAACTATGCAATCACTATACTCCTGTGTTTGTAGGCTCTGTCTGCTATTTCTTTCCATGCCCTATGAACACTGACAGCATCCAATTTGCTACTTACAACACTGAAACAACTGAAAAGTATTTTGCTTTTTTAAATGTGGAGACTGTAGTACTTTGTAGTTCATTATATTTGCTGATAACAACTAGAAAAGCCCATAAAGGCAGCACTTGATGCAATTTCTAGAATGGCAAGATTCAAGACTAGTATTTGGTATTAGATCAAATTGGAAAGAAACAGGTTGTCCTCTTAGTGCTTACTGAGGAGGAGCATACTGCTGGAGTCTGCAGAAAATGCAGTTTCAGAAGTCCTGACATTTCTGAGTTTAATCATTCTGTAGCAGTTTATTAGGAAGTGCCAACATGAAGTGCTCGAAGTGCAAGTATGATGCAAAACCTACATCAGCCTATTTAACAGCTTACTGTGTTAAAATTATATAATGTTTAGGATTAAAAAACTCACCCTTTAAAATTCTCATTCTACTCAGAACTTGTATGAAGGAGAGACTTTCACCATATCGGAAGTGAAATACCTAGTTGAATACCAGATTTTAGTTTATCCATGATAATCTCTGATTATGATATTTGGTGTAGCAGTGATGACCTCAGCAACCCATAACCTCTGATCTTTGGAGATATATGCGGTCATCCTTTGGGCCGGATGGTGTTTAGAATTTTCTAGTGGGTGATATAGAACTGAAAATAAAAAGCACTACAGGTACAGCCAGTTATATCCCTTACTCAGTAACCAAATACAGACACAAGTAATATGCTGAGAAACTTTTTTATTGCCAGAGGAAGAATCTCTGAGGAAATCTTTTTTTACGTAGCAACTGTGATTAGTCTCAGAAACAGTCAAAATGTAAATCACCACTTGATGTCACCATTGGTCTGCACCTGTACAGCTCTTCAAGCAACCTGAACATCACAAAGAAATCATATGTACAATTAAAATATTTAGAGAGCTGTTTTGAGAGAATTCTATATGAAATTAACTAAGCACCATCTGTTTGCTGGTCTTACTGAAAATACTGGAAGATCAGGCTCATTGGACTTGGAGCACCATAAAGACCCTGTGTGTAGTCATTTGAAAAGGTGCTGTGAATGCATAAAATCTACTTTAATAATGAAATTTACAATATCCAACAGAGTAAACCTGGTCATGACAGTGTGATCGATGAACATTACTACCATCTATCTGCAGAATGAATAGTAAAAGAAAAGAATGTACAAGCATAAGAGTAACTGTGGAAACAAGAAATGAAGAACTATAAGGGTTAGCAAAGGTACAAGGAAGATGTTTGCAATCTCTCCTTAAATAGTTGGGATCCTGTTTCCCAGCTTAGCCATGAAGAAAAAACATTTTGATTTCAGATTTCCTTGACTTCAAAAAAGCACTGTGAAATTGACTTGCAGTGTGATTATTCTGAATATCTCTTAATTTATTTAGGTATCTGAATAGGAACTTAGCAGCTTTAGCTGAGGCATATTTTTAAAGGAACTTCACCATTTATAAAATCTTGCTTGCCATTAACAGGTGTTTTTTGTTAGTAGTTGCCACACTGTGAGACTGGAATTGTATCTAGGCTGAGTGGAACATATGAATTTAAAATCCTTAATCTGGAAAATATTGTAGGTAATGAGAGTATTGTGTACAGGAGACCAAGTAGCACTCCTTGGGGTTGAACTTTCCAGCAGTTTGAAACACCAGAATGCATACTGTAACTTTCCTTTGGCATAGTTTTATTTGGTTTTTACATACATATATGTGACATGAATTGTCTTATTAATAGTTTTCCTGAACTTTTAAACTAGTTAATTATTTTACATAAAAGCTAGGCGTGCTCTAAGGCTCCAATCACTAGTTGAACTATGTGTTCAGTTAACATAACAAATCCTTATTGCTCTATTTGGACACTGAGTAGGCTGCACATTCTCCTCTCTACAATACTGCACATAGCTTCTATAGACCTGTACTTCAAGAGGTCTATACAAGTATCATCTTAATGCTTAAATTATTTTAGACTATGCAATAAAAATAACAATTTTAGATTTCCAGTTTGTTTCCTATCTTGCAATCACTACAGTAATTCTTTTTCTGGTTAACAATGACTTTGCTTACAGATCAGGAAAATGTTTTCCAGGGAAACTTCCAAGTAAATCTGGCTTTCAGTGAATTCTGAATATGTGAGACTTGTTCAGAAATAAATGGAAACTGGAAGTGCTCAAGAATTGCTAGTATTTCTCCTTTTGCAATGTTGAAAGAATAAGTTAATTCTATCCAATTTCAAGCTCCTTTCAGCATAATACTTTCAAAATCACAGCTCAGAGTTTATCTCATTTTAATAAAGAAAGTCTAAGAAATTGAAACAGACAAGGGGCAGTAGGAATAAATATAGTAAGCAAAAACAGAAAAATGAATTAGAGGGCAAAAAGAAAATTCAGAGACAACTTTAAAATAGATCTTTCAGGAAAATAAAATAAATATATAATATAATTGATACACACATCATATAGTACAGAGAATACACATAAACTGTCCGTTTGATAAAAAAGTTAGTGGGTATTTTTTAGTCCTAAGTAAAATGTATGTTGATACATTGGTTTGTCTTTGATAAAGAAATAAATGATACTTTCAAAAACAAAAGAAAAAAAGAAGCTATGATTATTATACAGCCTAAAATAATTTCTGCATTAAATTAATAATATTATTGTATTCTAAATAGTTTTATAAACTCAGAAAAATTGAGCATTCGAAAATCACCAGATTCCATGCCTTTACATATATATTTTTTTCCGCATTTTAATCACAGCCTTACTTGCCATGATGTCTTAGCGTAACAGAACAGGCCCAATAAGTCAGGTAAATAAATTTGGAAGGCAATATCACAGAGATGTTATATGCTCATATTTTCTTTTCATTGCTCCCCCACAATTTAAAAAAAAAATAAACTGATTCTTGGACACTTACTTTCAGTGTATGTGTCTATATATGTAGATACATGTACATTTATTTATGTGTGGTTACATGTATGTACATTTATGTGTATATATAGACGTATACATCCACATATAAAAGGCTTTGATAATCACAGTGGAAAAGTCGGGGTTTTTTTTTCATTTTTTTAACAGATTTTTCATTTACTGATAATTCTTTTAACAGGGCCAACCAGACAGAAATTTATGTCTTTTTGTCTGTGAACAAAACTGCACTGTGGACAAGCTGAACATACTTGACTTTTAGGGAAAATAACTGTTCAGCATTGAATAAGAAACATGAAGAATAACATGAAGTTTGAACTAAGATTTTCCATTGTCAGCTGCTTCAGCAAATATGTCACTGTGAACTGGAGAGTGACTTGGATGAACATCCTCAGGATGGGTACTTTTCCCTGTGGATGAATCCTATGCATCAGGGCAGCTTCCAAAGTACTCATGCCCCTAGCATAGGATGTGCCTAGCTCTAAAAACTGTCATCCAGAAAACTTCAGCATCTCCATTTGTACAGTAAAGATATATCACATATACAGAGTAAGTGCAGCATCACTGTATTTGCACTCTGAGTTGCCTGAAGGACGCATAACCTCTACCAGGTGCACCAAGGCCACACAAATGTTAGTTCACCTAAAATAGCCTTTCTCTCACAGGTGGGTTCATGGATCAGTGGAAGTGGGGAAAGCAATCACTTTTTTCAGTATCATGTTACCATGCAAAGACAAATCTACCATGAGTGGTAGATTTTGTTTGCTGCTGATGCTTCCAAATGGGTTTATATTTTATACTTCCACAGGTATCCCTGACTTTTCAGTTCCTACTACAGAGCAAGGGTATATAACCGTAACAGAGCCATAATGATAGGGCTGAACTGTAACTCAGATTATTCTTTTTCTAGTTATCATCACCATATTTACTTTTCAAATGAATATTCTAGTGAGCTCATTAAAATGAAGAGTAAAGCCAAGTGAACTGCCCTACTTACTCTGTAAGCATTCATATGAATGTAAGAGAATCTGCTTTGCTATGGTACATATTTACTTGCTTTCTGCGAGGAGTCAGAAAACCAAATTTTACTTGCACACAATCCTGGTAAAAGCCTGTTTTAGTTCCTAGAAATGTATAAAGAAAGTAAAAAAACCCTCTTTTCTGGAGTATTTAATGAATCTGAAATCCGGTTTCATTCTAGTTGAGAACAAGGAATGGCCCAGGTCTTCCATTTCACAGGCAGTCTACATGAGCCTCCAAATCACAGCAGACTTGTATGTGCTCTTGGAAATAAATCAGACCACAGAAGCACTTGAATTCACCTTTGTTGGAGACTGCCAAGACTGCAGTAAGTTACAGAATATGAGGGACATGCACACAGTATGCTAAAGGCAGAGGCCAAGTGCCTAAATGCCATCTCTAATAACCCTTGTGAAGAAGTGATGCAGTGACCCAGGAAATCTCAGGCCACACACCAGTATGAATGGATTTGTTACATGTTGCTCTTCAGGGTCTTATTGATCTTGGAAATAAATCAGACCACAGAAGCACTTGAATTCACCTTTGTTGGAGACTGCCAAGACTGCAGTAAGCTACAGAACATGAGGGACATGCACACAGTATGCTAAAGGCAGAGTCCAAGTGCCTAAATGCCATCCCTAACAACACTTGTGAAGAAGTGATGCAGTGACCCAGGAGGCCTCACACCAGTACGAATGGATTTGTTGCATGCTGCTCTTCAGGGTCTTATTGATTTACATGTTGTAGAAATAGAGCCAGTGGCTGGAAATTAAGATCATTTTGTGAAATACTGAGGCAAACAGGTAAAGCATAAAAGATTCAGATTGTTGCTACAGGTTCAGATCTTTCAATGAAATCTCATTACAAACAAGTGGTATGTTGGATGAAGGACTGACCAACACACTGCAGCTGACCACGTATTTAAAGAATAACAGAGTTGGGTAGGCAACACATGTGGCATAAAATTGAAATGACAGAAGGCTGGAATGTAAAAAGTATTCCAGATTCTACTTTCCAGGGAGAAAAAGCATAAAATTTTATCCTGAGCAAAACCTGTGAATGAACATGAAAGGAGAAAATCAAGGATTGCCAGTCCATTCCTTTGTTCTTAGAATAATATTCTTAGTTCTGCAGAACATATTAGAAAGGTCCATATAAGATGAATATTAACAGCAACCACAGTTACTTTGTTTGAACATTTTATTAACCTTGTATGAAAATATTTAAAGTCTATAGGCATGAGAAAGGATATTTGACAGAGGTTGTCTGAAAAGAAGAAAAGAGACATGATTACCATACAGCTGCAAGTAAGGACACTAACAGTAAGTGAAAATGAATAACTCAGCTTCTGTAGAACCTTGAGCAGCAAGACATTTTCTATATATTTCAAAATACAAGAGAAGGCTTTAAACGTTCTGGATAGACTTGATCAATAAATCCAGTCTAAAAAGGATCTGACATCTGATAGTCATGTACCCTGTCAGGCATGCCAACAGCAAAATGAAAACCATTGATTTGTTTGTCACCACGCTTTGCCAGCTAGCAAATTTTTCTGAGCGCAGATGACATTATACAGAGACCAAATAATGGAAGAGTGAATTTCAACTGGGGACAATTTTTGTGAAAAGGAAATGTCATAGAATTCTCAGTGTACCACATGGGACACAATGTGCCTTTTTTCTGTGGAGCATCCTTCAGAAATCATGAGGAAGAAGATAATGTAAGTCACTCATGTCTCAATATAGAGCTTTCTGAAGTAATGTAAATATTTTCACTGATTTTAAGCAGAGTTACATTTACCCTTTAATAGAGGTTTTAATTACTGACACAGACTGTTCTGTCTTATCAGAGCAACTTTAGATATACCTGTGTATGAGCATTCCTAAGTGAACATGCTGAGTATTTGAAGCAGTTTTTCTAAGGGGGGGGGGGGGGGGGGGGGAGAGAAACAAACTCCTTTCCCATT
>JBCJKH010068260.1:0-16648 GCA_039877255.1 Loriculus beryllinus | reverse complement strand
GCAGCCTTCCAGTATCTGAAGGGGACCTATAGGGATGCTGGGGAGGGACTCTTCATTAGGGACTGTAGTGACAGGACGAGGGGTAATGGGTTCAAACTTAAACAGGGGAGGTTTAGATTGGATATAAGGAAGAGATTCTTTATTGTGGGGGTGGTGAGGCACTGGAATGGGTTGCCCAGGGAGGTTGTGAGTGCTCCATCCCTGGCAGTGTTCAGGGCCAGGTTGGACAAAGCTGTGAGCAGCCTCATGTAGTCAAACACATCCCTACCCATGGTAGGGGTGCTGTAACCAAATGATCTTAAAGCCCTTTCCAACCCAAACGATTCTGTGGTTGACAGATCCACAGCTTAGTATGGGGGCAGCTCAAATTCCAACTTCCACGGGGATATATAGCTTCCTCTTAAAGCAACGGGCCTCAGGGAAGCATGGGGGGGAAACAGCGTTTCAGGGTGTCCGTGTCCTCACGGCAGTCCTGTGCCTGCAGGATCCTTTAACCACGGTCCGGGAGCACTGTGAGCAGACGGAGAAATGCGTGAAGGCGCGGGAGCGGCTGGAGCAGTGCGATGCGCGGGTGTCCTCCAGGTCCCAGACGGAAGAGCAGTGCACAGAGGAGCTGTTTGACTTCCTGCACGCCAGGGACCACTGTGTAAGTGCAGCACCCATGGGTGCAACGTCCCTGCTGCTGCCGGGAGAAGCTTTAGCCACACTTCCAAGAGTGCAGGCAGTTCAGGTGTGAGATGTGGTTGGAAGAGCTGTGAGCCTTGATGCTTTTCCATGTTAAGTGTTTGTTTCCTCCTTGTTACAACAGTTCCAGCTGGAATTCAGTAGGTTATAGAAAGATTAAATAAGTCAAACATGATGTTTCTGCCCCACAGATAGCACTCTGCTGTTTCAGTGTTGTATTTGCCATTTTAAGGTTGAACCTCTTTTACCTGAGCTGAAACATGGGAGATCTCAGCTTGTTTGTTCTCTTGAATGACCTGTTACAAAGCAGCAACTGTGGGGCTCAGAGAGCCAAGACGCACATAGTAACACCCTGCTGCCTTCCAGCCCTAAACTATGAGTTACTGAGGGCCTTGCCTCTTCTTTTCAGGTTGCTCACAAACTCTTTAAGAACCTGAAGTGAAGGCGGGCACCATTGTCCATCTGCTTCCACGGCCCATGCTGGTGGTTCCTGGATTGACAGTTCTGCTCCTGCCTGTTCCTGGCAGCAGCCAAGTGTCAGCCAGTCTCTGCGTCTGTTCTTGTGGAAGATGTGCAGCTACACAAAACCCATGTTGATGTTCTGTAGTTTTCCATATTAAACATTGAGTTCCCATGGAAGCACGCTCTGTTTGTTTCCTAGTTCTTATGCTCCTCACTGGTACTGGGTTAAGGTGGCATTAACGGGTGTCAGAGCTCAATGTGTGGGGGAAGACTTCTCCCTGGTGGGAGTGCACCCATGAGGTGGAGTGGTTGGATCCTGATCCTGCAGGGAAGAATTTGTCTACTGGAGCCACAAAGATTTATTTCCAGGCCCCACAGACCTATATTGTTAATGCAGTAAGTTAATCACGTTAAATTAAACTAAAGGGTTTAGGTGCATAAACCTGTTTCTAGGAGAGGGAAAGTTTCATACCCCTGGGGGGAAAAACTGTCAGCTGTCCCTCACTGTCCCCTAATGCTGCTGGAGGAACCTCTTGGCTGTGGTTGTCTTTGCCACCTTGCCCAGATTGACTGGCCATGGCTGCAGAGGGTCGTGGTGGGGGTTCCACCTCCCCAAACTCCAACTGGAGCACTAAGAGGGGAAAGGAAGCCTCCTCTGAAGCACAAATCACCTTCTACTGACCGGGGACTGCCCTGTGCACCCTCTGCCTGTTTTTCTCCACATTAAGGTGATGCAGAGGGTTGACCAATGTACAGGGGGGTTGTACAAGGGGGTTGTGCAAGAGGGGATAAAGGAATTCTGCCTGTATAACAGAAAGCATTGTTTACAAATACCTGTCAAGCTTGCCATGCAGTACCAGGACAGTAGGGTATTGATAAGGGGGAGAAACAGTTACTTCGTTCCACTGAAGACCAGCTTTGTGGTTTGGACTTTGACCAGACTCCTAAAGAGCATGTGTGACAGCCAGAGGTGAAAAGTTCAGGCTAGAGGAAGACTCATTTACTTCATCTTGAGACCCTCGCCCACGACCACTAGGAGGCACTGCGCAGGTGCAAAAGACGTCTTAGCTCATTATAATATGAAGCGGGGATAGAACATGAATATGTATAGGAGTGTTGTGCAACCTCATGCATATATATAACTTTAGAGGATAAATGTAAAGGGAAACGATGCTGAGGTGCGCATGCCTCTGGCGGCATGCATCTCAGCGCTGAATAAAAGCATACCTACTTTACACCTTTAACGAATTCTGGGGTCTATCTGCGTATCAAGGGTGTTCAGCAGTAGGAAAAGTGGGCAGCTTCACAGGGCAGCAAGTACTTCCTCAGCTACTCATCAAAGTGAGAAGAAAACCACCACCTTTTAGATTCGGCTGTTCTTTATCAACGCAGCCGTCCGTAATGCTTTTGCTGGTGGATTCCCGGTTCAATCCCTAGCGGACTGAAATGCAGCTTTATTAGGGTAAGTGTCACACGTTACCTTCGGGAGACCTGGATGTGTTTCTCCTCCTGTTGCTGGGTCCTTCCTTTGGGCATCACCGGATGCCCGAACCCGCCTCCTCCCGTCCCGCACCGGGGCTGAGCTCCCGGGAGGCGGAGCGGGATCCGAGCCCGCCCCGGAAGGCGCCGCAGCGGAGCGGGGGTGATGGCGGCGCTGGGCGGTCGGGGGCCGGTGGTGGCAGCGCTGCTGCGGCGGGGACCGGCACCGGGGCTGCGACCGGTACCGCGCCGGTACCGGTACAAGGAGAAGTGGGTGAGCGGGTCCCTGCCCTGCACCCCGTGGCGCTGCGCTGCACCTTCCCTTTTATCCCCGCTGACCCTTCTGCACCCCTCCAGTCTCTCCGTTTCACCCCCTTGCACCTCTCGCTGCACCTATAGCACCCCCCCTCCCGTTACATCCCCGTTACACTGCTCTGCACACAGCCGCTCTCCTCCTTGCATGCTCAATCCATGCTCCCAGCCCCATTCAGTCATTCCCAGTCCTGAACCTCCCTGGGGGATCATCAGCCCATGGATGTCTGGGACATAATCACCCTTTGGGGCTGCAGAAAAAGCTCTAGGGACTTTTAGAAACATAGAATGGTTTGGGTTGGAAGGGACCTTAAAGCTCATCTAGCTCCAATCCCTGCCATGGGCAGGGACACCTTCCACTAGAGCAGTTTGCTTCAAACCCCATCCAACCTGGCCTTGAACACTGCCAGGGATGGGGCAGCCACAGCTTCTCTGGGCAACCTGTGCCACTGTTTTGGCAGCACAGGGCATGGCACTGCATTGTCAATGGAAAACGTTGTGGATGAGGGGGATGTTGAGGTATTTTGTCTTTTAACATCTCTGATATTTTTCTCCCCCAAGGCTGCTACAGCTCCCCGCATCCCATGCACACGTCTGGCCCTGCACCACTTGGACATGAGCTACAGCCTGCAGCTGAAGGACCTGTGGCCCTCTGTCCGCGCCAGCCTGCTCTGTGAGCAGAAGTATGGTGCCCTCCTCAACAACTTCTCTGCTGATGATCATGTCACCCAGGAGCTGGAGCTGATGAACGCCACTGATTTTGTGTTCAAAGGCTTCAGAAAGGCACAGCAGGGTGCAGCTACAGAAGAAGTGAGAATTGAGGAAAGCAGGTCCCAGGAGGGACCTGGAAAGGTCAGGACAGTGATGCAGACAGAGACACAGGCAGAGATGTCACCTCCTCTTCGTACCTCCATCAGCTCCAACATCAAGTGTTACACCTACCCCAGGGGGGACATCACACGCTTCCGCCCTGCACGGTGAGACATCCCTGGGATGCACCTCCTGCTGTCCCTGCCAGCCTCATGGGCTACACGTGTGTGAGCACCCGCTGCTTCCGCACATCCCCATCCTCACTCCCAACTGCTCTTTTCTTTCCCTCCCTCACCCCTTTGCTTTTTTTATGCAAACTGGTGGTTTCCAGGCAAGACTCTCTGGGGCTCCTCGACTATTATCTCATGGATGCAGCGTCTCTCCTGCCTGTCCTGGCGCTCGACGTGCAGCAGGGTGATTTGGTCCTTGACCTCTGTGCTGCTCCTGGTGGCAAGACTCTGGCTCTGCTGCAAACTGGGCTTTGTGGTAAGTGGGTGTTCTTTGTCCTTCATGGGTAAAACAAGGCTGGAAGAGTGTGCTGAGCCCATTAATGTCTGACCGTTAATCATTTCTGGTTATAAGAGTTGGGATTCTGGTGTGGTTTTGTGAGTGACATTCCCAGTGTGCCTGTTTTGTCCTCTCAGGACATCTGGCAGCCAACGACGTCTCCATTTCCCGGACAAAGAGGCTGTACAACATTCTCAACAGCTATATTCCCAAAAATATCAGGGCAACTGTGAGTGTTACATCGTATGATGGAAGAGACTGGGAGCAGCTGGGAGGTGGCACTTTCCATAAGGTAGGTGATTGGGAGCCAGTGAAGATAAACGGATCTATTTCACTTCCCTCCTGTTCTGGAGGAAGCCAGCAGCTTATCCTACAGTATAGAATCGTAGAATAGTTAGGGTTGGAAAGGACCTTAAGATCATCCAGTTCCAATCCCCTGCCAGAAGGCTGTGTAGAGACTTCATAGCATCCTTCCAGTATCTATAGGGATGCTGGGGAGGGACTCTTCATCAGGGACTGTAGTGACAGGACAAGGGGTAATGGGTTCAAACTTAAACAGGAGAAGTTCAGATTAGGTATAAGAAAGAAGTTCTTTATTGTAAGGGTGGTGAGGTGCTGTAATGGGTTGCCCAGGGAAGCTGTGAATGCTCCATCCTTGGCTGTGTTTAAGGCCACACTGGATGGAATATTGGTGTAGTTTTCCATAAGCTTAAATGCAGAGGAAGAGAGAAGGGTAAACCACATAAGGAGTAGTATTGCCTTCCAGTAGGATCTGGAGCATATGGGTATCCGTAGTTGTGCCTTTTTACCTGTGTAATAGCCCTTAAAAGTCCTGTTCTAATCAATCACCCACAAGGGGTTAAATGTGAAGATTAGATAACTATTGTTTCTCAGCCTGTTGGGGATGGAGTGACATGCTGCACTGGTAAGAGAGAAGTAGCAATAAGTTTATTGAGATACAAGAGTACTGTTAGTAAATGCGACAGTGGTTTAACACGATTCAGTGTTGATGTACACTTGGTTATTTACCGTATAGAGCAGAAGGTCAGACAAAACTGCCAGGGAGACTTCCCTGTTGAGTTGAGAGGTTCAGAAAGGACTCCCTTGCTTTCTAAATCAGTCTCAGAGGGGAGGCTGGAGCTGGATCCAGACTTAGTCCCAGACTTGGTCAGTGATTTATGTCTAAAGGATTGTACGTGCACAACCAGTCCTTCAGATCACTTAGCTAAGATTGCAAATTCAGCATGCTGTTAATAATCGCCTACTGAGAATCTCTTGTGGCAAGGATCCCCTCAACCTCGAGGTGTAACCTTACTCAAGGGGAGATCCTGGTGTGCAGCCTGCTGCCGTGCAAGAGAGCTCAACGGGCCCTGGGCTGTCCACTATTTATGGACTGAAATGATTGGCTTAGGTCACATTTGCACACCAGCTGTATTTCCAGCTGTTGAGCAAGATTTACGGCCCTTAGCTACTGTATTATCTGTCTTTCCAAAGTACAGCTTAAGCCAGATGCAGCCATTATGACCACCCCTGGTAGCTATTGCTTAAGCAGGAAAAAGGGTGTGTTGGGGAGCATGCTGCCAGATATTCACATCCAGCCTTAGGAGCTGGGTTTGTTTTTCCAGGAGATGTCACTGCAGGAATTCTGGCTGTGCATGATCACAAGCATAGGTGCTGCAGTAATGCCTACCAGAAAGATGCATAGAGTAGAAATGTTAAATGAAGACATATGTGAGAGCTTGATGTTATCCCGACATAAAAAAGACACGGGATTGTTGGAGCAAGTCCAGAGGAGGGCTGTGGGGATGATCAGAAGACTGGATCATGATTCTGTGATCCACCATTTCTGTGTCTGCATGTTCCTGAGATGCAAAAGCAGCCAGATGAGTTGCAGTTCAGTGTGGATGCACAACGTGTTCAGGCAGTATCAGCCAGGCAGGGTACCAAGAGCTGCTTGGAGTATGGCAAGGATGGAGGAGTCGGGCAAGGGACATGTTGCAGTAGGAGGCTCACTGAGCTGGACCTTATCTGAGGGCTGATGCAGAACCTCTGCTGCTGCAGGTCCTGGTGGATGTGCCCTGCACGACAGACAGACATTCTGTCATGGAAGAGGAGAACAACGTCTTCCACAAGAGACGAACCAAGGAGCGCCAGATGCTGCCCATGCTGCAGCTGCAGCTGCTGATGTGAGTGAGTTTGATGCTGTGTCTTGCGGCTGTCTGTGTTACAGTAGCAGCTCTCCATGGCCAGTGCTGAAACCTCTTCTTCCTTTATGTGTCTCAGACTAGGAAATGTGGAAACCATGTGTAGATTTCTGAAATGGCAATAGCTGAACACATCAAATCATAGTGTGTGTTAGAAGGGACAAATGTTCTCAGTCAGAGGGTAGCCGCAGGAGGTAGGGAGGAGGGTCCAAGGAGCAGGATGGGGGTAGTGTTGTCCTTTTGTGTGAGATGATCTCCTGGGTCCTGGCAGTCAGCCTTGGAGGTTTCCTGAGTGTCCACATCTCCCAGCACATGGGAGGACATGGGGACACTTTGTCACGGCATTCACCTAGGAAGACTAAATGGGCTGACTGTGAGCTAGGGCAATAAAGAAACAGATTAGAGCCCCATGGCAGCACTTGAACTGCAAGAGCCTCTCCTGCATGTTCTCTAATCCCCTTCTCTTGCAAGTGAGTGCAGGATTACCCTCTTCTATCTGCTCTCCTGTGTTAAGTACTTTTATCAGTCTTACAAATCTATTTAACTCCTAGTGCCCTGGTTTGAAACAGTCCTCAGGCTGCCATGAGAGTGCTGAGCCTATGGGGTTTGAGATATGTCTCTGACCTCCTATGAGTTACATGCTGTCTTCCCAGTATTGGTAGGTAGGAATGGTGGTGTCCCACACAGTCCTTTTCTCATGACTGTGTGTGTGTTCATCTTGCTTGCAGGGCTGGGATCCTCGCTACCAAGCCGGGAGGAAAGGTGGTGTATTCTACATGCTCCCTCTCCTCGCTGCAGAACGAGTGTGTGATCGAGAGAGCAGTGGACATTGCAGAATCCCGGTTTAACATTAGTGTCCACGTTGAGGACTTGAGCCACTTCCGGACGCTCTTCCAGGACACGTTTTCCTTCTTCTCAGATTGCCGGCTGGGGGAGCTTGTTCTGCCTCACCTCACGGCCAACTTTGGACCTATGTATTTCTGCAGACTGTGCCGGGTGTAAAGGGGTGACAGGCTGTGCTGGCTACCAGGAAATGCCCCGGATTTCCAGGGAAAGCAGAACTGCTTTGTATTTATTTTTCTTTTTGGAGTGTCCCACAGGAAGTCTGCTTTTTTACTGCAGACATAGAGAATAAATGACAAAGACCTGTTGTGGAGCCTGCTGAATATTTGTCTGTTTGAGACTGAGGTGTTTAATCTAGGAAGGAGACAGGGGTCTTATCAGGGGGAGTGATATATCTGTCCATCTCAGGATGGGGTAAATGCTCCTCTGTGGATGCTGTGTGCTCGCTGCTGTCTGACTGCTTTGATCGTACAAGTGCAGGTTTGGGTTAACAGACACCATCCGGGGATCTCAGCCCCTCTGTCCCAGATCTCATGATCTGCGTAATTGAGTTGCATCTGTCTCTGCTTATCTCCTACCTGCAGAAAGAGCAGCCTGAGGTTCTGAAATAAGAGGTTCCTCAGAACGTACCTGCTGTGAGGTTGGAAATACGCTTAGGATGCTCAAGATTTGATGGTGGAAGGAGCATGGCCAGTGACTGTTGCCAGCCCTCATCCTTGTGGTTGAAATGGAAGGTGGGAGCACTTCCACGTTAGATGCTGTTTAATGGCCAGTGGGAAAGTGTTTGTATGATTTTGAGTAATAACTGTACATTCATATAATCACAGCCATCAGTGAACAATTACTGGAGTTTATTAACAGAGTTGCTCAATAGCTACATCTTTATGTTTGTGTGCAAAGTGATGGGAAGGGTACACATGGTTGTGTTCCGTATGGGGCAGCCATAGTTATATCCATAGGAAGTCACTCCAGTGTCAGCAAGACTATACTGTTCAGCTTTTGTAATCCTTTGCTCTCAGCATCACCCTGCTTCTGCAAGAGGCAGCGTAGTTTAAAATGAGGGTGAAACCCCATCCATGTCCATCCTTCCAGGAAGGTGTGGTTCATAGATGTATCGTCATTTGAACCCAGCTAAAACCAGTCCCACCCTCTGCATGGCATCTTGGTTCCTTACAGGATCTGCGGTCATTGGCAAGGAGGAAGGGCAGGAAATGGTTTTTCCTTCCTCCTTCCCTGCTTGCTGTCATCTCTGCACTGCTGATTGCAAGAGAAGTGGTGCAGTGCTGTCATCTCGTGTTGCTGCTGGCCCTGGGCATGGGGGACCATGGAGGCTACCCCACTCTCTTCTCATGGCTGAGGGTCTCCACCTCCTTCATGAAGCGGAGGCACAGCTCCTCCTGCCATGGCAAGGCCACGCACTGCACGGACACAGGCAGCCCCACGGCTCCGGACACAGCCTGCAGGGAGGGCACAAGTAGTGAGGGGGATACCAGGGGTTTCAGACCTCCAGCAGCTCTTGGGAACTTGGTTTAGGAATGTGGCTCCCTTATCCTGCCGTTCAAGCAGTGTTGGTGTGCTGGGGCAGAGGGAAGGCTCTTGCTGTTCTCATGACAGAAATGGTTGCTAAAGCTTGGGCAGTGTGTTTAAGTCATCCCAGCACACACAACTGCCAGCCACACCGCTTTGAGCTGTCTTGCAGCCAGATCCCTCTTTCTTCAGGATCTTCACTTCTGGTCCATGTTCTACTGACAGCATGGGCCTGGTGAAGGCATCATGGAGCAGGAGGAAAGTGTACTGCAGTGCTGTGGGTTCTGGCTGTCACAAGGACCTACTCAAGCCTCGCTACATGGCTCCTTTCTGGTTTCAGCCTATAATCTGCTCCCCCAGTCCCCCCAAAGCTTAGTGACTTATGTGTTGAGGGTTTGGGAGAAAAGGGATTTTCAAGTGGTATATAAAGGTGATTTACTTTTTGCACTGTGTCCATGTTGATGAACACATTTAGCAGCCCCTGATTTCAGTGAAGCTATTGAACATACACTAGCAATCTCTGCTCCACCACTTCTCATGCTGCATACCTGTTTCAGCATCCGGTCCCAGGGGTCATCACAGTATCCTTGGTAAAGCTTTAGCTCTTCCTCATCAGCTTCTGTCACCGTGCTGACAGGTACGACCCCAGCAGGGAAGTTCAAGACATTGTACAGCATCGTGGAGGAGATGGCAGCTGAGAGAAGCAAAAGAGACAAATGCAGGTAGTCACAGCCTCCTGCCCTCCTTCAAACTTACACTTTGCATGTTCACATGTGCCTTGGCCTGAAATCCCAGTGTTTCTGACTAGAAACTGCAGAGAGATTGCACAAGGCTGGGTGTCTGTCGGTCCAAGTTCTGCAAGAAACAACTGCTGTCAGATCACTTCATCCACATCTGTCTCCATCTGCTTAGATAGGTTTGTGGTAGTTATTCTTCCTTCCTGATGCCCATAAAAAGCTTAGGTGGGGGGTGAAGCTCCTGTCTCTGTCCAGTCTCACCCACTGTTATGCTCTGCCCTCCCAGGAAGGTCCCAGACTCACTTACTGAGGAGTTTCCCAGGGTATCCCGTGGTGAAGGCAGGCCCCAGGACAGGGCACAGCACAACATCCAGCCCCAGTTCCCTCCACTGCGCGATGAACTCAGTGCGGTACACCTTGGGGAGGAGAGGGGAGATGACACGGAGGCCTTGTCCATGCCTGGAGCATCTTAACTTCACAGGGGTATGCATCAGGCTCTGCATGGCCAAGGAGGCAGCAGGCACCAGATGTACTCGAGTCAAGAGGCAAATGAGAATGTGTTTGCCTCGTCAGCACATGGCCAGACAGCAGCCAGGAATTGGAAAGGACAAGCCTTCGTTGGGACAACCAAGTGTGGGCATTTGGGCATAAGCACCATGAACAACTGATAAAGTCCTGGCTGGGTTGACCCCAATGCCCATTTACCCCATTCTTACCTTTCTTTTTGTGCCCTTTGTCTTGTCTCCTCCCCAGCACCCTGCTGCACAGCCCCTTTCCTAACTGATGACTCTCTGACCTGGCACTTGTCATAAAGCCTCAACTTGTAGCATGATGCCAGAGAGAAAATGCCTTAAAACATACCTCTATTTGATGTTGATGATTCCACATCTCCTTCACCGAACTGCAAGTGGAAATGGTAGTAACATTTTTAAGTTTTAAGAGGAGGAATTGCTTAAATAATCCCCCGGGTTGATAAGCACCAGGGATTTTATCAATTATTTAATACATCTTTCACAACTTGTCTGAAGTTTCCTACAGCATTTGGCCAAGTAATTAAGCAACAAACGTCTGGAAGCGGTAGAGAAAATAGCCTGGACTTAGTACTCCTCTCCACCACAGGCTTCCTGAATGACTGTATCCACCCAATTCCCGCAATCCTTTCAGGATAACACTAGGGGTAGTTCAACACTGGGGAGATGTGTTCCTAAAGGCTGAAGTAGAGGATGGAGGGACGGCCCCTGTAGGGAGCAGGTCAGAGCCTGTAATGAGCCCACTCCACACCACTTAAGAGTGGACACTTAGAGGAGAAGGTACCACTCATTTCCATGGACATCCCTGGGGATGATGCCATCTCACCTCATTCCACTCAAGGCACTCAGATAGTCAGCTAGGCGAGGAAACTGGAAAGGAAGGAGGTTCCTGTTAGTGACATGACTTGGGGGTGCAATAGCCTCTGGCATCCTGGGAAACTCTCCTCCATCCCTGGGGATGCTACACTGAGGGTGAATGGTGATTAAAAATGCTCTCCTCGTTCTCAATTTACTTTGCTTCCAGCTTCTGGTTGTTGTTTCCCAATGTGTTTCTTACAGCCCAGTATTTCCTGCTCACAGAGGAATGAACTGATTTGAACCAAGTCACCTTTCATTAGTTTTGATAAATCAAACAGTTTTTAGCTCAGTATCTCATAGGAACAAGACCTCCACAAGCACTTTGGCTGCCTCACACTCACTGCTACCTTTCTGATCCTCTCAACTGAGAACCATAAAACTGGACAGAGAGGCAGAGAATGAAGAGAAGCTCTACAAAAGGATGCTTGGCTGGTGAAAGGACTACAGTAAGGGCCATCTCATTGATCACCAGAAGTCTCCATGAAGCTGTGGTATTTGGAAGGCCTCCAACACAGGGATAGACCTTCAACCATGAGTCCCTCTGCTGCAGTAATCCCAGTGCACAACTCTAGGAAACTGGGCACTACAAGGTCTAGCAATTGAAGAACCACTTGCAATAGACTCTGCATCAACCTTCTACACCCCTTGGCTGGTCCTTCTCTCATTGCCCTTTGCATTAGATAAATCCCATCAGGAGTCTAGGAAAGACCTTCCACAGTGACAGCATGTGCCTGGTGTTTCTAGTTAGAGGTGGCTCTCAGTTCCACCATGCTTTCAAGCATCTCAAGGCATTGCTGACACCGCTCTACTTTGATCCTGAAGCCAGGGACTCACCAGAGGTTTAAGAATCAGAGCCAGCAGCTTCTTCCCCAGCCTCGGGATCCTGCAGCAATTCACCTGGGATTTCAAGCTTGGATCTACTGTATCTCCTGTACTGAGAGAAGACAAGAGGAGTGGATCATGCCAGGGAAGCTGTTTGTCCTTTCTCAGAAAGCTGAGTATCTCCTGTTTGGGATGGGAGAGCTGGGCTTGTTTGTCTGTGTGTTATGCTCATGGGGATGGAGGTGTCATACAGCACTGCCTCCCCAGGGCTCCTACTTACAACAAGTCCAACCAAGCACAGCCTCCGTCAGCAAAAAAGGTCTTCAGAAAGAGTTCATTCATGACATAGTGGATCCGAGGTGGAGAAAAGGGCACCAGCTGCGCCAGAACACAAGATTATGCAGGAGCCTGGGAATGTGATGATTTCCAAAGCCCTACTGTGGGTATGGTTCAAAGGCAGAGCAGCACCTCCCCAGGCTCCACACGTCAACAGAGCCCTGGTTCAACCCTTTACTAGCCTAGACATTTCCCTGTGGGATTATTCCTCCCTGACAGTGGTTTGGCTCTGCTCTCTCCAGAGCCGTTTCCTCCTCCATCAAGCCCCAGGTAGTCCCTGAGCCAGAAGTTACACCAGATTCCCACCTCTCCCAGCACTATCAACATCTCAGACCTGGAGTCACTTTGCTGTGAAGAGCACCGCTGGCATGTTTCTGCAGGTAGATCTAGATGGAGGGAAAGATATTTCCCATCCTATGCCCTATGGCCCTTTTCCTTCAGTGGTCCAGGATGGTCAGAGGTCTCCATGGGCATTGGGAAGGAAAGAGAAAAAACACTTCTCAGAGCCCTGCTTGGAAGAGCAATCCTAGAAAGCTCCAAGGCAATCTTCCAGTGCTAAACACAGCACTTTATGGATGCTGCTGTCTATTGTGGACCACAGCCACCAGGAGAGCAGAGATGGGTTTGTTGCACCCCTTGCAGGTACAAGTTCTCCAACTGCCAGTGCTGTTTTCCCTATGAGATGCACTTCTACCCCATGTGGGACCATGCCTGTGCTGTATTACATGGCTGTAGTAACGTGGCTGTACTCACCTGGTGCCCAGCTGCCTGCAGAGCCCTCCTGGTGTCCCGCACTGCGCGCCGCATGCAAGGAGGCAGTGGGAAGTAGCCGTCCGTGTCGTAGTACCCGACTCGCAGAGGAGCAGTGCTGGAGTACACCTGGAGCAAAGAGACACCAGTGAAGCGTCTCCAACCCTGCTGAGGGTAGGACTGCTCCGTGCTGAGGCTCACCGCAGAGGGGACAAAAGCTCCAGCTGGAGAGGAGCCTTTTACAAGGGTGTGTAGTGATGGGACAAGGGGGAATGGTTTTAACCTGACAGAAGGG
The DNA here is from genome assembly GCA_039877255.1 of Loriculus beryllinus. Lineage (NCBI taxonomy): Eukaryota > Metazoa > Chordata > Aves > Psittaciformes > Psittacidae > Loriculus > Loriculus beryllinus. Next base: position 3,492 of record JBCJKH010068260.1, on the reverse strand, counting down.
AGATTGAGATGAGCTCTTAGGCAGATGTTCTTCACTATGGGGTTGCTGAGGCTCTGGTGCCCAGAGAAGCTGTGGCTGCCCCATCCCTGGCAGTGTTCAAGGCCAGATTGGACACAGGGGCTTGGAGCAAGCTGCTCTCGTGGAAGGTGTCCCTGCCCATGGCAGGGGGTTGGAACTGGGTGAGCTTTAAGATCCATTCCAACCCAAACCATTCTATGACGCTGTGTTAGGGAGTAACTGATTTTCTGGTTGCTGCCTGTAGTTCCAAATGCCCACCCTTGCCTTTTTCTCCAGTCTCCCCTTCATCCCTCCCTTCATATAAAGCACAGCCACTCAAGACCAGTAATTCAACCAGTATTCTGAAGACGGAGGTGGAAATACCCCCTGACGTTCATCTGCTGCAGAGGGAAAATAAATGTCCTCAGCCAAAAGATTTCCTGATCCTGTCTCATCTTCCCCTAAAAATTTCCAGCTTTTTGCTCCCGGTATTGCCTTCCTTTCCATTCTTTTCTGGGGTTTTCAGTCTGACAAACTACATGCCAACTGAGTAGAGAGAAAAGATAAGTATTCATAATCTATTAATTGTAGTAATTGTTAATTGTGCCTTCAAACAGAGCTAACAAGTTACAGGAAACCAGTACTATAAAGACAACTGGACTATTAAGAATGATGTGTTGAGTGTGCAGCACCCTCAAAAGGGCCTTGCTGACATAAGGACTCACATCCTCATTGAAGGGGATGGGGGGCACGGTGGGGTCCAGCCGGAACATCTCCTCACAGAGCAGCGCCTTCATGCACAGGGCCAGGCTGTCCACATCCCTCGCCATCGGCCCCAGAGTACAGGGAACTGGATTGGGAAGAGAGCAAACATCCACTTTAAGCAAATGGGTGCATCAAACACTGGTCCACCCCTCTCCATGGCCATGTTGGCTGCAAGGGATGATCAGGTGGGATGTTTCGGATAGACTTCAGACAGATCTTGATTGTCTCAGGCTTTCCCTAGGCCTAGAGGAGGACACAGGGCTCTTCACAGCATGTAGAGAAAAGCAATTAAACATAATTCATGTACCTGCCAGGATCCCACTGAATGGGCCACTCACTCCAGACAGGCTGTGGGAAAAGAGAAAGGAATGTATTCTATTTTCAGTAATGGTGAGATATGCCAAATATGTTTGAATAGCAGAGCAGGGTCTGCAGTTCAGGACCCGACCCAGTGGGAAGCTGTTAAAAGCATTTGGTTTACATGAAACAGAAAACCCAAATCAAAACAAAATACCCTAACCCCCAATAAATCTTAGCTTCAGTTTAACAAACCCCATCCACTTTTGGCATTATTTAACTACTTCAGCCCCTACCTGAGCCTTTCGGCCGTGGGTTTGAGCCCACACAGCCCGCAGAAGCTGGATGGCAGGCGGATGCTGCCGCCGATATCCGAGCCGATGCCCAGGATGGAGCCTCCCCCTGCGATCAGAGCTCCCTCACCTCCCGAGGAGCCCCCCGGGCTCTTGTGGGGGTTGAAGGGGTTCAGGGTCTGGCCGAAGATGGGATTGCTGCAGTCATAGCTGGGGAGAAGAAAACCAGCAAGCAGGCTGTCAGCAACGGCACAATGCCTTCAGTTTGTTGGCTTTCCCTCCCAATGGGAGCGTGGCATAGCCAAACCTCATCCTTCCATCCTGTAAATCCCTCAGGACATGGCTCGTTCTCATAAGCCTCTGCTTTCCCTCCCAGGCATAAGTACTTTTGATTTCTTTTATGTTACGGAAGGTTTTTCCTCTTAATCTTATCTGAAAGCTATATTCAGTTGAACTGAGGTTGTTGGCAGCTGATGGAAGCAGGACTCATCAAGGCAACATCTCAGGAGACAGGAAGAAACCTGTCCCAGGACCTACAGGGTAGGTTATAACTTCAGGAGCACAACCAGAGGAAAGATTTCTAACGATGTATGTTACTTGAAGAGGGATTGTGGCACGTTGGTCATTGCAAAGGGGATGGCCCCCTGCCTCTTCAAAACCTTGACTAGGACGCTGTCTTCCTGCACCACAGTGCCCAGGCACTGCACAAGCCCACAGGTCGACAGATGCCCCTGTAGAGAGGATAAGTGACAGTGGACATCGTCAGCAAGCTGCCCTTGCTCTTTTCCATGCTATTTCTCTCCCCTGTCCCAAATGCCACTCCACAGGTACACTAGCTCAAGGATCAAACCTAGTGTCCTGCTGCCCAAGCACAGTCAGCAGTGGAGGTTCAAGGAGGGTATATATACCCCATGCAAATACAATGCAGTACTTTTTCAGTCAGCCTTGGTGTCTGGGGCTTGCTTTGGGCTTAGAGCCATTTAACTGTGTTGGTAAGTCAACATGGAGGAGACTGGCTAACAGATACAGCTCAGGAGTGTGTGGTCAGTCCTCATCAGGGTTTGCCTGTGAGGGAGGCCCTGATGTGTCTCATGCACAAGCTCTTTGCTAAGGGGCTCAGTGGCCAGGCTACTGCACAACAGGGGTTTGAGCTTAACGGGTCCTGCTACTAATGACTTTCTAGAAGTTGTGCCATGTTTTAATCCCCAAGACTCAAACCTCTGAGTAACAGCCTGAGTGACGGCCCAAACAACCCAGCCTGTGCCATCTCATGTATCAGAAATCATTTGAATCATAGAATGGCTTGGGTTGGAAGGAGCTTTAGAGATCATCCAGTTCCAACCCCTTATCATGGGCTGGGACACCTTCCACTAGACCAAGCTGCTCAAATCCCTGTCCAACCAGGCCTTTGGTTGTATTTGTATGTGTAACTATTCATCCCTTGGGGTTTTTTTGCCAAAGGGGGCTTCTAACTGCCAGGGTTGCAGCTGCAATGGCACGTACAGCTACAGCCTCAGACCCAGCCCTGCTTCCCTGGTGTAAGCATGGAGGGCTCAGGCCCATTCCCCATTCTCTGTGTCCCACCACTTCACCACCCAGCCCAGCTCATGATGGGACACTTCAGGGGCACAAAGGGAAGCACCTTGTGGCCAATGTGGTCCTTGATGCTGACGGGGATGCCATAGAGCAGCCCTTTCTCCCTCTGCTGTTGTATTTCCTGGAGCTGCTCCTCACACTCTGGGATGAAATGTCGCAAGCAGTTTGTCTGCTGGGTCACTTCCAGGGCCTTTGCAAGACAAGTGGAGGAAGAGGTGTTAGTTAAGAATAGCATCATTACACAGCTGCATTCAGTAGCTACCTGGATCTTCAGAACAAGGACTAGTGGCTTGGCATGAATGGTAACCACCTTTCCCCAGGTCATCCCAGCTCAAGCCATCTCAAAGGACTGTCTAGTCATGAGTTTGACCCAGGAAACAGAGAGATCCCTGCCTTTTCATATCATTCTCCTATATCTGCTGTATTAAAGACTTGCCATAATCATAGAATAATAGTATCATAGAATAGTTAGGGTTGGAAAGGACCTTAAGATCATTCAGTTCCAACCCCCCTGCCATAAGCAGGGACACCTCACACTAAACCA